>PVKM010048758.1:0-11117 GCA_004027735.1 Carollia perspicillata
ATTACAGTATTTTTGAAATGAGCCAGAAGATTAAAATTGAGCTTCTCATACTGGGAATTCAGAGACATTATTTCAAGTCTCTGAAGAACCAAATAAATGAATAAACAAGATAGAAACAAACTTACAGATTCAGAGACTATTTCGATGGGTTGGAAGGGGGTTGGGAGGGGGAGGGGGTTGGAAGAATGGGCAGAAAAGGAGATGGGATTAAAATGTGCAAGTCGGCAGTTCTAAAGCCGGTCCCCGGGAAGTCTAGCACAGGAGAGGGAATACAGTCAATAATATTGTAATAACTACGTACGGCGTCAGAAGGGCACTAGACTTATTGGGCGGGGATCACTTTGTACGTTAGCTAAATGTCTAACCACCGTGTTGTTCCCCTGAGACTAATATAATATTGGATGTCGACTGTTATTGAAACTATTTTTGTAAAATTAAAAAAACAAAACCCAATGAAGGGACCCCACAAACAATGCAGTTTTGACTTAGGTGTTGGTGGGGAGCGTTCAGAAGTGGACGATGGGGGAAACCCCGTCTCTGAGCCCGTTTGGGAGTTGATAAAGTGGAAATAAAGAACAAACTTGTAGCTTGGCTGTGATGTCAGTATTCTCCCTCCTGCTGCCTCTCTTCCACAGGTGGACCAAGAAAGCGACAAGATTTCAGGCAGGGAGGGGGGGTCAGGGGCCATGATGAGCCCTGGGGACAAAGCTGGGTCGGCTTTTGGGTGTGCTTTGCAGAGGTGGGGACATTTCTGAGAGGGCTTTGTTCTTCTAGAGACCGAGACTATTTTTAACCCAAGTTTCAGTGCTTCTGCAGGACAGCTGTTTCGGGGAACTATGTAGGCCAGTCTGTGATATTTGGAGTCAGCATTTTAAGGGTAGGGAGTGGGAAGGGGGAAGAGAGCAGAACTAACTCGGGAGCTTCCAAGGCGGCGTCCACGGAGACCTACACCCGCAACCAATTTTCTTTGTGGCCACCCTTGGGGGTCTGGGCGTGCTGAGCAAGCTGAGTGTCCGTTTCTGCCCTCGTTCAGTCCCCACGTGCCATCTCCAAGTCACGACAGGGGGGCTGGGTGGAGGATGCCTGGGCGGGGAGAAGGGCACGCTGGTGCTGCGGTGGGGGCCGCACCGCACAGCCCTTCCGGTGGGCAGGTCCGCAACACCTATTCAAATGAAAAAATGGACTCGCCTTTGGACTTGGCATTCCTCCTCCTTGGTTTATTGTTATTTTCAATGGTGGTAAAATAACATAACATACAGTTTACTCCCTTGGCCGGTTGTGGCACTTGCGGCTCAGTAGTAAGTATATTCGCGTTGTTGTGCAACCAAAACCGAAACTCCGCACCTTCTGGACACGGAGTACCCTCCTCGCTCCTGGCCACCATCACTTCCCTTCCCGTCTCTGTGATTTTGACTGCTCTAGGTGCCATCTACGAATGGATTCGCGTGGCATTTGCCTTTTTGCAACTAGCTTATTTCACAAAGAATAACATCCTCCAGGTTCGTCCGTGTTGTAACACGTGCCGGAATTTTTTTTTCCTTTTTAAGGCCGAATAATATTCCATGGTATGCATATTATGAGCATTCCTACTTTTAGGGATTTATATTAGAGAAACAGTCCTACGAATACCAAGATAATCATTCACTTCCAAAGTGCCTAGGAGAGTCCAAAGTCGGAGGCCACTGGAGTACCCAGCAGGGGCGTGGCTGAGGACCGCGAATAAGGTTCGGGGTTTAGGAAGATCGGGTGTCATTATGGAAGTATGGTGGAGATCGACAGCTCACTGGAAACTGAAGGCCTAAGGTTCAGTTCCCTTTAGACAAATCTAAAAAATTAATTCCAAGTTGTAGTTGGTGGTTACCTTGAGTACTCTAGAAGACGTGGAATTTCAAAGATAGTTTGGAGTATATTTGTAGTCACAAAAAGCAATGAATATATGTTTGGATATCAAAATGGAAAGGTGCAGGAGGGCAAATGTTTGTCATTCAATGAGCTGGTCCGAGATGCGTATGCTCCACCCATTCGGTTTACAAAGCCACGTTAGGAGGTGGTGTTGTGCCCTGGCTGTGTGGCTCAGCGCATGCAGTTCTGGCCTGCGGGTGGCAGCTTGCCGGTTCGATTCCTGGTCAGGGCACATGCCTGGGCGGCGGGCCAGGTCCCCAGCTGGAGGCACAGAAAAGGCAACAGATTGATGTATCTCTTGCACATTGATGTTTCTCTCCCTCTCTCCCCACTCTTTTAAAATAACTTAAGTTTAAAAAAAGGTGGCGTCGTGTGCTCCGTGGTGATGATAACCCGGCAGGACAGGGCGCTCTTCTGGACGCCCCTTGAGTTCCTACTCAGGTCTAGCTTGCTCTTCTGCTTCTCATCTCCATGCCCTCCATTGAACTGCTGTGGATTTGCAGCCAGATATGAGTAAGAGGGAACCTCAGCTGCCCCGGCTGTCCGTCATCCACACCTGGAACTTTATCAGCTGACCTGCAGATGGCTTGTCTGACTCGGAGAGCATTCTTGTCCTTGAGTCTCACCAGGGATGCCGTCCTCCTGCTCTCTTCCCTGGCTCCTGTCCTAAGCTCTGAAGACCCCACCCCTCTAACCAAGGGACTTGAGACGGGACAGTAGTAACCGTAACAGTAACCACTGTCATTCAGTGAAAGAGCTCTTTGGTACTGGCTCCCGCAGGTGCCACTGCCGTGAACACTCACGCAGACCCTGTGAGAGGGACATTGATCATGCCCATCACGCAGATGAAGTGAAGGCCCTGAGAGCTCTGTCCAGCCCTGTCCAGCAGTGGCCGGTCACAGGTCAGTTTGTTTGAACTGAACAGAGATAGAAGGTGGAGTTTTCATGGGAATAAAAATACCTTTTTCCCCATCTTCTACCTCATCATCCTCCTCCTCCCTTCAGGTTTTTGTTTTTTTGTTTGTTTGTTTGTTCGTTTTCCAAGCGGGTGTCACATGTTTTGAGTTCCCTGGAGTGCTTTGGCTGTGCCGATTGCGGGCCTTGCAGGTGCTAATTCGGCTGCGGGAAGGAGGTGGGAGCATGTTTTTTGTCGCTGAGCACAAAGCCCCCTTTCCTGGCTGAGAGCGCCAATGGTAAACCCAGCGTCAGGGATTCTTCTCCACCACGTCATGGGTCTCGTCGGCTCAGGAGTGCAACCCCCGGGGACAACACAGAGCTGGGCCACACCCAAGGAGGGGAAAGGGTCACTCATGTGGCATGTTCCTGATTTCACAGGGGAGGAGACAGAACAGACCAGGTGGTGACTTTTCCAATTTACTGGGAGCTTCTGTGTCAGAGCTTGGGGGAAACACTCGATTCCTTCCGCTGGGACTGTGCGGTGTTGGACCCCGAGGATGAAAGGTGGAGGATGGTGTCGGCTGTCCTGGAGTTTGCATGCCTGATGCCAAACACCTGAGCCTGGGAACCAACTGTAGGTTTGCTCACCTAGATCATCAGTTTTCTGGGCTCATCAAAACTCAGCTCTTAGGAACCTAAGTCAGGTTAGACTTTTCAGGGAGACCTGAAAGTACTTTCCTAGAAGAACTCTAATCTCTCTCCTGTTGAGGGTTTCCAAACAACATTTTCAAAGCAATCCTGTTCGAAGAGCCATAGACTCTGCAGATGCTGTCAGGTGGATGGTGCTGGAGGACACGGCCTGGGCCCCAAGGGCACAGCTTGTGAGGAGGCAGGACACAGCCCAGAGAAGGGACCAGAATCTGTGAGTGTGCGTGTGCACGTGCATGTGTGCGTATGCGAGTGTGTGTAGGGGGTTGGGGCACGGGGAAGAGGGTCCAAGTGGTGGGCCTGGAGAAGAGCACCTACTACTTGCTAGGCCTCATGTGCAGCCCCCAGGTTTGTAGGGCTGGTGGGGTGTGTGCACAGGTAGAGACGATTGCTATTCCAGACACGTTTTCCTCTATGGGCGAGACACGTTTCTGGCTCACAGCCTAACGCGGAATCAGAGTGCACGGTGTGCACGTGAGCGGGTGCCTCTCCAACTGCCACGAGGTGTGAGCCCAGCCCCCGTGGTCCTGTCCCACGGAGCTGCCCTGCCAGTCCCCAAGCAGGCCCACTGAGGGCCCGGCCACCCTTCGCTGACACGGGGAGACTACAGAAAATGCAGGGAGGCCCATGCAGAGAGAGAAGAGCGAGGCCCCCACCCTTTTTCCAGCTGGAATCTGGGGCTGTGTGTCACACGTAGCTGCCAACACAGGCACCTCCCTCGGGATGACAGGGAGCTAGTTTCTCTGGGGAACCCAGCCTCAGCTCCACTGGCAGCCAGCGGGGGGCTCTGCACTCTGTCAGGCTTGGATCAACAAGGGGGTCGTCTCTCCTTCAAACTCGGTTGCCTTCCCATAGATGCCCCCCAGGAATTACTATCCCAAGATGATTTTGAGACCTGGGACTCCATCTGGTCCTGGTCCCAAACTCGTCACTCAGTGCCTCTTCTGTTAAGAATGCTCGTGAGCTGTTTCAGCATAGCGATCATGGCGTCCATGTGGAGCACCCACTGACCGACCTCTGGACCCCAGTGTCTCACCGCTGTCATGGCAGTTAAGCTCCCCGGCCACCTGGAAAAGCAGGCAGCCTCTGCTCTGAGGATGAGGAGACTGGGGTGCAGAGAGGCCAAGCAGCCCGCAGTGTCTACTCCTCGCCACTCTCAGCGCCTTGCTCTACCCCTCGCTAGCACAGGGCAAACACAAGGAATGCTCTCTGCTGCCCACCACGACCTTGATAGCTCTCAGGGTTGCCCATCCTGCTGCCAAGACTGCGCCAGTGCCCGCCCGTGGGGTCTGACGCAGCATCAGGTACCACTGACTCCGGCAACTCCGGTTAAACCTCTAACCTGTCCCACCACACCCGCATCATCAGCCCAAAGCCACACTCCGCACTGACGCCTCTCCAGAAAGACAAGGACCGTCAGGCAGGGCTTGAAAGCTCCTCGCTGCCTCCCATCCTCTCTGAGCTGGGCCGGGCCTCTCCCCCACCCCCCGGGGCGGGGCCTTGGCTGCTGGTTTCCTCTCTCAGGCTCTTCGCAGCCAGGCTCCTCCTCGCTTTCTCACCTTAGGGGCACCCCCTGCCTCATCTGTCCTGTGCTCCCTCTCGTCTCTGACTTTTCTTCCCTTCCTCTCCTGTGGTGGATTGCATTTCCCAAAATCTGGCACAGAAACATTGCTAGTTGCCCATGCTTATTGGCGTGTTGACACTCCTCCTCAAGAGATAGTCTATTTTCTTGCCCCTTGAACTTGGGGTGGCGGTGGGGGAGAGGACTTCGTTACTTCCTTAAGGAACAGAATATGGCAGAAGAAAAACTGCATTATTTCCAAGGCTAAGTCATAAAAAGTGATATGGCTTCTGCCTGGCTGTCTCTCTTGGACAGCCCACCCACCATGTTCTAAGGAAACCCAAGTAGCCATTGGGGGAGGCCCCGTGTTCCAGCCAACAGTCCCAGCTAAGGTCTCAGCCAGTAGCTGGCATCGGCCACTAGACCTGTGAGCGAGCATGCCTCCAGATGATTTAGCTTCTAGCCCTTGCCCTCCGTGATGCCAAGTGGAGTAGGGACAGGCTGTGCTCACCGAGACCTACTCAAATTGTAGACCGATAAGCAAAATAAACGCTGTCGTTTTAAGCCACCATGTTTTGGGGTAGTTTGCTATATAGCCATGTAACTAGACACCTCAGTGGATTTTCAATCCTAATAATAATTGGTACATTCCTTTTCTGATTCCCCCCAACTCTGCCCACACACTCGCAGACTTTCCTCCTGAGATTTTAGGTGGGTCTGTTGTCTGCTCCAACGGCTACATCACATCTCAGGCAGCAGCAACTCAGACATCTGCCGGTTAGCCTGTACGTGTTTTCAACAGATGCCACCAGGACCTCTGCCTCTGGCTGCTGCCTAGCACACATCCTGTAGAATGAAGTCCATAACACCACAGGGACCATGGCCTTGTGTGTTGTGGTTTTGAAAACGACTGTCCTGATCCAGTTTCAAGGCCCTGGCTAGAGGTTGGTAAATTCTCCTTCCTGAACAGCCGATTAAGTTCACACACCCTCGCCTCCTCTATCGGGCTTTCACATTCAAGGCCACTGTAGACATTATAAGGCCACTGCCCTAGTGTCCCAGGGCCGGAGAACTGAATGAAACCAGGAGAACAACATCTCATGAGGTGGAGAATGCTGATCAAGTGGTAGAAATTATCTAAAGGGAACAAGTCGAAATTTGGGGGTTGAAAAGGACAACTGAAAAATGGAAAATCACACCCCGACACATCAGAATCGAACAAGGGTCAGTGAGCTGAGGGTGCGGGCGTGAGCAAGACAGACGTGGAACCGTGTTTCTGCAGCCAGACTGGCTTGGTCTCATGCGAAGCGTTGTTGCTGTTGCCATTGTTCTTTTTGAGAAGATGTTTCAGTCTTGTCTTTTTCCATGGGCCAAGGGTTAGGACTGTTGACACTGCCCCTCACAGGGGCTCCTCTTCCTCTGTCTCCTTCCAGGACCTACTGGGCGGGACCATCCAGACACCAAGATGCTCCGAATGAGAGCCGTCTTTGTTTACCTGGGTTCCAAGCTCTCTGCCAGGTTTGCCTGGGGTTTGTCTGGGTTGCCTGGCAACAGGGCTCCGATGACAACAATCTGATGAAATGACGGAGGGATCCACCCCCGCGCCCCAAGGTGTTTCTCTTCTTCCCCTGGAAGAGGAGGACTATAGTCTTCAGTTCCAAGACCATGTGAGGCCAGGAGCAACCGAGAGGCTCACCTTTCTTAGCGCCTTGGTCACTTTCTGTCACAGATTTCTGTCTTATTCACTTCAGAGGATTTACCACCGTTAGACACTGTCTCGTGTACTTGTCTTTACTGTCTGTCTTGTAAGTTCCGGGAGAGCTGGAATTTTGTCTGTTTTATTCACTCTGCATCTTCAACACCTAGAGCAGCGCCTGTCCCTCAACACCAGAAACGAATGAAAGTTAATCATTGGAGTCAATGCTAAATCCACTAGATCCCTAGATCCCTAGGATCCTAGTGATAGGGGATTCAAGACTTGGGAAATTTTAGCTTAAGGTAAAAAGTTATAAGTCTGGGAAGTAATGCGTGTGTGAAAGCTTTTGTTTCAGAAACTACAGATAAGGCCCATCCGGGCTCCTGGGAAAACAGCCGGCCCCCTGGGGCACTGATAGAAGATGACCTCCTGGGGACATCCGGACCTTTGTTCCGGAGAGCAGACGTCCACCCTCCCCTGGGAACAGCTGACTGCCCAGCACAGGAAGGCTGCAGCTTCGCTCACCTAATCCTCCCTGAATCTCAAAGCCCTCACCGCACCTGGTTGATCCACCCACCCCCACCTTTCTTTCCAGGTCTGGCCTGGAAAGAAAAGACAAGACGGTCTGTTAGGGTATGAACCCGCCATCTTCTCGGGTCGCCGGCCATCTGAATAAAGCACCCATAACAGACTCAATCGCTGTCATTTGGTACTGGATTTGGTAGTGACAGGCAGCCCGAACGCTGGCGTCTATTCCAGTTACACTAGGACTGGACCCTAGGTCCTATCCGAGAGAGGACACCAAAGGAATTTACATAACAAACCTTGCCAGCTAGGCCTTCTCTACACTTGGCTTCTTCCTACATTTGCCTCCCACGATTGGCTGCCCCTAGAAACTCAAGTCCCTTTCCTTTGTTCTGTCACTTCTCTAGAAATGTATTATTCTTTTTTTAGGATGCTAAGCCCAAGCCTAACCATCCGTTTGAGATACTCATCACTGAGCCCTCCCCTGTGTGTGAGAGACGCCTGTGCTCTTCAAATATATCTGCGTGCTTCTCTCTGGTTAATTTGTCTTTTGTCTAACTGACAGGGGCCCAGGGAGGACCTAGGACGCATAGAGAAGGATTTTTTCTTTTCTCTGCTACAGCACCAATCTTAAACTACAGTGCGTTGGGGAACTAGATTAAAAACCGAATCTTCTTCTGACACAGAAGTCCTCACCACAAAAGTAGTAGAAAAAGTAAACACTTCCATTATTGTACAATCAGGATGTGATTGAATAAATCAGCTCAGGCCATCCCATGAGCCATTGCAAAGACAGAAAGAAGTCGCACCCCGTTTTATAGCCAAGCAGCTACTACCCATGACATACGAGTTTCCCAGGTAAATGATGGCTAGTCCTCAAGAAAGGAGGCTTGGCAGCACCTTTGGTTACAGGTACTTGTCCTAACCAGCATGGTCAGTGGGGAGGCTCCTCGTGTTGGCTTTATTGCAGGGGAAACACTTCTCAAACATTTACAGTGGGAGACAGTTTTGCAAATTGGAGCAAGATATCCATTGAGCTTGCCCTCCTGCAGGAATGAGGAGGCAGGGGTGCTACCCCCTTTGACGTTGGCATTTCAAAAAGATGGCTCCCAGGGTTTCCAGGAAGCATTCCTGAGCGGGAGACTGGGAGGGGCTTATGTAGCCATTATAAAGATAAAGATATATGTACATCTTTACACTTATATCTTTTCATATATATAGACATTTGTATATAGAAATGTATATGTGTTTGAAAAGAACATTATAAAGATATAGATATCTCTATATATTTATATATGAAAATATAAAGATAATATAAATATATGAAAAATATAAAGATAACAATGCTATATATATGAAAACATTATAAAGATATCTATATCTTTATATATGAAAAAATATATATATATATTTGAAAAGGACAAAGGAATTGTGGAAGAGCAAGAGGAGAGGGGAGAAGTCTCTTCCCTTATTTTCAACAGGGAGAATTAAGCCACTTCTACAAAAATTATAGTCGCCCTTACAAATGTCACTAACTCTGATCCTCCCTGAAGACCTGCCTCAAACTGCTTGACCCCAGACCCAAACCCTATAAATACTGCTCCTGATGTCCTGTGACACTTTGACAATAGTCACAGTGGCGATCTTCCTTATTGCAGTAAGGTTTTTTTTTTTTTTAATATTTTTATGTATTTATTTATTTGCTTTTAGAGAGAGGGGATGGGAAGGAGAAACAGTGGGAGAGAAATGTCAATGTATGGTTGCCTCCTGTGTGTCCCCCGCTGGGAACCGGCCCGCAACCCAGGCATGTGCCCTGACTGGGAATCGAACCGCGATCGTTTGGTTCGCAGGCCCGTGCTCAATCCACTGAGCCACACCAGCCAGGGCACAGTAAGGTTAATTGCAGTGATTTTGCTTGCTAATCGGGTCACTCCGTCGTGTTTCCTGGAAAATCCACATTGACCCCTGCATTCCGTAATCTGTCATCCAGTCCTGCTGGGTCTGCCTTCAGAGTGTCTTCAGTGTGTCTTTCCCTGGTCCCAATCCCTCGGGTCCTTCCCCTTAGCCTTTACCTTGCATAGCATAGCCTGTATTCTTTACTCTTGTTTGTCCAAACTCTGTTTTCTATAACTACCAAGGGATTTTTTCTGAAATAAAGCCCAGGTCTATTTACAGGTCTCTGTGTTCTCAGCACAAACCAAAACACCTGTGACAGGCTCTGACTGTCATCTGCCGTTTTCCCGACAGCCCTCCCATCCACGCCACGGCCTCCGTTCCTCGGCACCGGCTGGTCCTGTGGCCTGAAAAGCCTTCAACACCTGAGATATCACCCTAAAGATCATTGTCACGTAAAAGATTATTTTGACACTTGTTGAAAGATGTTACTCAAGCCTATTACAATAGGGGCTCTGGAACAGGGGAGAGAGATTAGGCTATTCTTGGAATACAACAAGGACCAGTGAGGATTTGTGGCCAACAAGCAGAGTCATAAAGTCAGTTACAAAATTACTCACAGGAGACATGAAATGTAGGGCGACGTCGCTAAACTGACTTAACGGGATTCTCATGGACGGTGGGTCAAGAACTTGCAGCGCAGCAGTGGGGGACAAGGAACTTGGTCAGATATCAAGGTGGGAGGGAGTCTTACTAACCTGACTTGGCAGGATTTTTGTTAAGACTGGACTAGGCAGGCCAAAGACAGGATGAGGGTCAATGTCAAGGCCTGGTTGAGAAGACGGCTCAGAGGAGCCTGACTAAAGTCTGGTTAAGGAAAGAGTCTCTTTCCTTCCCTAACAGGATGGTAAAAAACACGGCATAGGTGCGTCTGCTGCAGACCTTGACCAACCATTACGGCACTGTTCCTCCCGGGTCCAGACGTGGTCTCAGAATCCTGGTCAGTGGCATCGCGTGGTCATCAGTGTTCCTAATAAGATCAGAACTATTTGCTGAGAGCATGGACTTTGAGGCCAGGCTGCCCGAGTCCACATTCAGACTTCACGACTAAGTAGCTACGTGAGTTTAGGCAAGTTAACTACTGTAGCCTCTCTGTGCTTCTGGTTCCTCACGGGTAAAGTGCGGTGGCACTGGTACCTCCTTCTAGTGTTGTTGTGAGGATTGAGCTAAACCACATGCGTATGTAGAGTACTTAGAGTAACGCCTGGTACACAGTAAGTGCTGAATGATGATGATGATGGCGACGATGATGAAGACGGCAGAATTAGAGAAGAAGAAACTGAGACCACGCCATTGGAAGAGCCTGGCTTGGGCTGAGCTGGGGCTCCCTCCCACGTCGCCCCATTCCCAGACCACCTTGTCAACAAGGGGTGCTGAGCAGGGCCCAGGCAGTGAGGCAGAAGTGGTCCCCATGTCATGGGAGGTTACAGCTGGGGACAGTTAATATAGTCAGAGATTGACGTGTAAACACAGTGAAATAAATCATCAAACCTTATCAGGAAGGCACACCAAGAAAGGGTCCTGCCGTTTGCCCAGCCTCAGTCTCTTCCCCTCCAGGAACCATCGTTTCAGACTGAAGTCTTCTGACCCAATGCAGTTATTTGTCATTTGATAGTAAAAGTGCATCTCTGTTTCCTCGTTCCCTGCTCCTGTGGACCCCCGGGTCCCATATTAGTCTCCCAACCCCTGGATACGTGACCTGCCCTGTCCGTCATGGCTCAGGGTCTGCCTACCACTCCTTTGCCCCTTGAACTCGCCCAAAGCGACCCTCGCGTGAGATGACTCGTGCCACCATGGTATTTAGTCCCCTGAGAGAGAGAAGCAGACTCCCAGACTGATCCAGACGGATCCCTCTGGGTAATGAGGCAGGTGACG
>PVKM010048759.1:0-11116 GCA_004027735.1 Carollia perspicillata
GATTTGTTCTTCTGTTTGTGCCATGATTTTTTCAGTCTGGTCATGCCTATTATGTAGCAAGGGGTGGAGCCTTAGGTGTTCACCAATGTGGGGCAACCCAGTTGTTGTGTTGTGACGCTGTATGTGGGGGCGGTGTCAGAGGGGGAACAATGGCACTTGCTCCACTTTCTGTCAGATTTTAGTCCCCTTCCTCAGCTCCCACAAGCAAACTGGGCCCTTCTGGTGCTGATTCCCAGGTGGGTGGGCTTGTGTATGTTCTAGGACTCTGTGGGTCTCCCCAACAAACTCTCTTGTGAGGCTAGTAGTCTCTCCCAGCACCTCAGCCCCCACAAGTGTTTTCAGTGGGTGCTTTGAGGCTTTATTTTCCAGTGCTGTGGCCCTGGGTTGCACAGTCTGCCTCATTGCCCATTTTCATTTGGTTTATCTGTGCATGAATGTGTGACCACGGTCTGCCTGCTACCTTGCAAGATCTGCTTGTCGCCACCCAGTGCTTGGGGTCTGGCAGCCACCATTTTTTCCTGCCTCGACCCCTCTCTGCCAGCTTACGACTATGCTCCTCTTACTGGTCTGAATGAATGGTTGTCAGACTTCCATACAGTTCAATTTTCTGTCAGTTCTGGTTGTTTTTTTGTTTCTAAATTTTTGTTGTCCTTAATTTTGGTTGTGCTAGGAGGCACAGTGTGTCTACTTATGCCTCCATCTTGGCCAGAAGTCAATATTGCACAGTTTTTTAATCCACTCATCTACTGATAGGCGCTTAGGCTGCTTCCAAATCTTGGCTATTATAAATAGTACTGCTATGAAGATAGGGGTGCATAAATTCTTTTTAATTGGTGTTTTGGTATCCTTTGGGTATATTCCCAGCAATGGAATCACTGCATCAAAAGACAGTTCCATTTTTAATATTCTGAGGAAATTCCATACTGTTTTCCACAGTGGCTGTACCAGTCTGCATTCCCACCAATAGTGCACTAGGGTTCCCTTTTCTCCACATTCTCTCCAACACTTCTTGTCTTTTGGTTTATTAATGATAGCAATTTTAGCAGGTGTGCGGGCTCTTACACACTGTGCTAGTGACTTGATGTTAGGCTTCCCAGGTTCCAGAACTGTTAGAAATAAATTTCTGTTGTTCTTAAACCACCCAGTCTATGATACTCTATTATAGCATTGGCATAGACTAAGACATTTGAAATTATCAGAGAAAGCATTTCTGTAGTTCATATAGATTCTTTTTATGAGAAAATAACTTTTTCTCATAACGAATAAAGTTATAAAAAATTTTAAAGATATTCTTTCCATATTCTTCTAATACGACCTTATAAAATTTCTTGTTTCACAGTGTAAGAAATTGAAATTCAGTAGTGTAATAAATAAGAAGCAAATCTGGAATTAGAATTCAAAAATCTTATATTTCAAAGCCTGTTCTTTTTCCCATTACTCTTGGTTAAGTTTGTCCTTTAACAGTAGGATTTTATCATACATGAGTTTCAAAATGGAATGCTTGTGAGCTATGACAAAAAAAAATCTTGTAGTTATGGGAATAGTGGTAAAGAGGGGGAAAAACTCGTGTCCATACAAAGTATTTAACAGTTTGGTGTCACACTCATATAGAATTAATCTTGAGGTCATCTATGCCCTTTTTTTTTTTTTGGATTCTGATATATCCGGCTTACATAAACACCTTTATTTATTTTTTTTATGCAAAAGATTTTACTGCTGGTTAGCTATGGGGAAATAGAATATAAAGAGCAGAAATAACATGAGGTACTAAAAAACTCATGAAGTTTAATCCCTGCTCTCCTAACTTCTCTATAGAAGTTAATACTAATAATTAAATATTAATTGTGAATCTTCCAGAAAAAAGTTCTCTTTTTTGGAGAAGACATTTAAGAATCAATACTTTTTTTTTTTACAGAAATTGCTTAGAGACATTGGAGTTTCTCCAGTATTCACTTGTTGGAGGAATATTAACAAAGTCAGACCACTTTACAAACATACCATAATACAGAAAGTGTATATTATTTCTATTTTGATTTAGAATTTTTCAGTGTGGATCTATCAAAATTTCCCCTCCACAGCGTGTGTGGCACAGGCATGACCTCTACTTGTTGAACTACCTATTTGGAGGCCCAGCTTTTCAGTGAAGCACTGGAAACATAAGGTCATTTAAATCTGAGGATAACTAGTAAATATATCAAAGGTGATGCAAAAGACCAGATCTCTCTTTGTGATAATGACCTTTAGTAAAATTCATTGCTTCTCTTGTGTTACTGGGAGCATCATGACTTTCATTCAATTACCTAACACCCTCTTTAGGATTTCATGTTTTTTTCTCCCAAGTTTGATTTTCTACAGGTGCACATAGATATTGAAATTTTCCTTGTCCCAAAAAAATTTTAATAAAATTAAGTAGCAATAATTATATGTAAGTAAAAGTGAGTGATGATTTGGTTCTTTAATCACAGAGAGTATTACTATTTGCCCTGTGACAATTGGTTAAATAACTAATAAAAGACAAGTAAGGATTAGGGAAAAGATTGCATTTTCTAAGTAGTTGCTGAACACTTATTACCAATAATAATGCTCATAATGTCTAATTCTTGTTGGGTGTGATAACAGGGAAAACTCATTTATCTTTTCATAACTGCATATACCTTCATATACAACTCTGAGTCCAATCAGGAGATGAAACCGTACGGTAACTTGAGCTGGAAAAGTTTATTGTAAAGAATTATTAATGATAATAGGGGATTGAAAAAACAAAGGAGGTTGGCTACAGCAAATTAAAGAGAGCTCTAACAAATTTGGAAATGAAACAATAAGGAACAGTCAGTGCCCTAGGTCTGAGATAAGATGCCCACAGAAGACACTCCCTTCCCTCAGGCCTGAGATCCAGACTTTGTTGGAGCGAAAATGAGAAGTTGTGGCAGGACTTGCAGGAAATCTGTCCTTCAGAACTTGCCAGAAATCACCCTCCTGGTCTCTGGAGAAAGTTTTCCAAGGGGAGATGTCTCTGCAGAGGAACTCTGCTGTGAGAGCACCCACGTGTGCTGGGTCCTGAGTGCTGCTGATCACTGTGCCCTGAAGTCCGGTGCTGGAGAAGCCGCCTGCTTAAAATGTAGGTTTTATTATTTAGGTATTGTGAGGCCAACAGATCAGGAGATGATTGTCATTGAAAACATGGTTTGTTAGACTCATACACTGCAAGAGGAGGGGACATTCCATGGGGTGGGAGGGGGCGGGGCACAAGATAGCCCCAGTGTCAGCTGAGAGGCAAAGACAATGAGGGAAAAACATGGGCATGAACCTGTATTGTGGCTTCCATAGGAAGGGAATCACAAGGCAGGATAATAAGCAGGCTTATGATTGGCTAGTTTGAATAATTTTAGCAGTCTCTGGGATATAGAGGCTGTTCCTAATCGTCTGCTTCCTGCTTCTGGGATAGTTAGGGCAGGTGGATAGTGGTTCGAGTGTGAGGGCCTGATAAAGGAAGTGATTGAAGATATGGTTTCTGGATTGGTTAGTATGCATGTAAAGCAATCTTTTGCAGGCAAGTTGTATTTTTACAAAGTCCCAATGTCAAAGCATTGGTACAGAAAATACAAGCATGGTTAATACACCACCCCACTGCAGAAGCTGGCACTAGGGAAGCAGCATGCACTGTTAGGACTGGATCCTGGAGAGGCTGGCCTTATGGCGGTAACCAGGCACTGGAGAGGCCGTGCACTGTAGAAGTCTTCCAGGAGATCACACTGGAAACTCCCATATGCAATATCTTTTCAGTCCCCTCTACTGACAAAGTTTTATAAGCTTATCAAGCCAGCTGGTAAAAGTAAAATCTTTAAAGGGTTAATCTACATTTTTGCAGAGCAGGTAATGAAATATATATTTGGATATAAAAGGTAATATACTTCTATGTTCAAATGCAGATTTTGATATTTGAATGTCTCTATTTATGTTAATTCAATACACTATCTGGTAACCTCATTTAGTGAATCAAAAATGGAGTTAGAATGGACCTTTGGATCTGTACCAGTTTGGGATGAGATAGTTGGTCCTTTGTATCCTTGCTTTGTTCTGTCATTGGGTAGAATTGCCCAAGAAGGTCAAGACTGAAGCAGTGCCTGGCATATAAAAGGTGTTTGAGAAATATGCCTTGATTTATGTTGTTATTTTTAACATTTATTACTTTTAAAATAATTCAATGGAATTCTTGCTGTATTGTCAGGGGAAAATTCTACCCCCCTCCCCCCACCAACCTGACACTGTGGGAACCGGGACTTGTAAATCTACAATAAGCAGATTTGCAAGAACAGGTAGCACAGATTCCTAAGTGGGTCACTTGAAGTGATGGTAGGATTCCTGCTGCTACAGTTTTGTTCCTGACTCATCTATTCTTCCTAATGGGAGTAGAGTGCCACAAAAAGGTTTTTCAATTGAATTTAACTGCATTCCAGAGGACGGTCCGCCATTCTCCTAATGTGTCATTGTCAAACTACCCACTTCAGCTGTGAATTTAACAAGTTGTTCCACTGCTTTGTCAGGCCAGCAGCTCCTGGATAGTATGGAATGTGATGTAATCCTTTCTCATGGTCTCACTATGGACTTGCCTTTGCTTTAAAATATGTCCCCTGCTCTGATATTATGTTCATATAAAGTTTCATGCAAGAGAATCCCACAGGCAGGAAAGACAAAATTGTACCAGAGTGCCTGTCTATTTCTGTCACCATGAATTTGTGGTTGTCCTATCCAGTGTAGGAGAGGCCAAATGCAATCATTTTTTACTCATTGTCTATTTCTATATTCCTAAAGAAAGTGTGCTATATAAGGAAATTAGCATCAGTATCTGTTTTTGGAAGGTCAAATTCTGCGGCTCATGTATAATCTCCATCTCCACCTCCATGGTCACTTTACTCAGGTGCCAATCAATGCCAGCCCTAGAGTAATCATGGCAAAGATTGACTGAGTACAACTGGACGAATCATTTTGTCTGCTGAGTTGTTTAGTGCTTCTCCTGTGGTGGATGTTCTCTCGTGGGTACAAATATGGGATGCACAGATCTTCATAATTCATTCCAATTTCTATATATACATTTACATGTCTCTATTCCAACTTCTTGTCTCTGTTATTGTTCTTTCTCCTTCTAGGTCTCTGATCAGCCAGGAAAACCATTGTCTCTGCCCATGATTTCATGTATATTCAAATCTAGAGCACTTATTTCACACAAAGTAGATGACCGGATGCACTGCCCAAAGCTCTGTCCATTGAAAAGATCCCAAACTGCCTTGCATGCTTTAAAGTCCATTCGAATATACTGGTTGAGCACCCAGAAATAAATCTACTTAAGCTTCAGACTGTATCACTTGGAAAGCTATTTCTTATTTTGAACCTCATGATTTTAGCTTTTCAGCTTTATTCGGAGTGGGCCCCCATTGGGTTCTGCTTTTAGTCATCCAACTAGCAAACAATTTATATCACTCCTAATCCTATCTGTGAGCATGCTGAATCATATCCCTGCTAAGGACACCTATATCAAGAAATGTAGTCCAACCCTGCCTAGTGTAGCTCGGTGGATTGAGTGTGGGCCTGCGAACCAAAGGATCGTGGTTTGATTCCCAGTCAGGGCACATGCCTGGGTTGCAGGCCAGTTCCCAGCAGGGGACGCATGAGAGGCAACCATACATTGATATTTCTCTCCCTCTCTCCTTCCCTTCCCCTCTAAAGATAAATAAATAAAATCTAAAAGAAAAAAGAAATCTAGTCCAACTTAAAAGTAGAATCTTCTGTATTCATTCTACTTCCCTCAGGATTCAGTTCTACCCGCATCCCAACAGCATTTGTTAATGTAGTATACCACAACTTGAGACTATTTGCAGAAATAAACATAAAGTTATGACTTATGCTAAGTCAGCTTGCAATTCCAGAATTGCCATAGCATAGTAGTTCTCAACCAGAGACAATTTTGTCCCTACTCCTGTTATCAGGATTGACAGTGTCTGGGGACATTTTTGGTTGTCACAACTGGAGAAGTGCTAGTGGTAACCACCAGGCACAAGTCAGGGATGGTGCCAAACATCTTACAGTGCACACAATACCTTCGACCCATAGAAAAAAATTATCTTGCCAAAATATCAATAGTGCTGAGGCTGAACAACTTGCTAAACTCAGAAAAATAGTCATGTTAGAGGAGAGAAAACCCACTGTAGGAGGGGCTAGCGGACATGCCTTTACCAAAAGATGGGTTAAGTGATGGCTCTGTACGCAGGATCACATAACAAGAAACCATTACAGAACTAGGCTCACTGACGGCAACAAGGATGACAGAATCCACCTAACAGTTACCACCGAGTCCCTGGATGTATAACTGAAATAGAGCAGAAATAGCTGGCACAACCTCACATTGGGTCCTTGAACTATGGGATGAGAGCTATCATTGTTTTATTTTTCATAGACATATAATTCCCTACATGAATTACTTTGCTTTCCTGCAAAATCTAGATGGTTAAAGAAGGATAAAGATGTTCCTTGTTAGAGAGAGACCAGTGTTCAGCAACTTTTATAGGAATACAAGCAACTAAAATTTCCCACTCAAAATTTCAAAATGATTTCCTTCATTTAGCAGAAATCATTAGCAGTTATATAGTTCACCATTCTTCCTTGTTCATGTGACATGGATTTCTCATTTAGATGAATCCTGGAAAATAAGAGTTCATTTTGTTTTGGTGAAAGTTTGTAAAACATACACATGCAAAAAAAAAACCCAACAGTAATAGAAACAAAAATAACACAAATAAACTTTGTCTCTGCTTATTCACCTGCATAACAGGTATGCAATATTACTCCTTTGCTCTGTCTCCTCAGGTCCTGACTAAAAACACAAATAAATATCCCTAATCCAAATCACTTAGCTGTTACCTAGAGAGTTAAAAATTCAGAATTTTATATCCAAAAGTAGTCTTAAAGTTTTATTTTACAAATAAAGAACTTGGGTCTCAGAAAACTGAAATTACATCTCAGAAAACTGAAATTACTTACCCAAAGTCAGACGGTGATTTTGTTGTATGTAACTTAGATTTCTTTATTCCTATTTAATGTTATTTGCACTAAATAAGAAAATGATAATACCATGGATGGTCAGAATAATTTGAGTTAATTAAAAATGACACTATGTAATTCTATTTTAAATAAACTTCATTTACTTGAATATCGATAGCCAAAATTTAAGACATCCACATTAAATATATGCTATATGCTTTATTAAACAATTTATTTGACATTCCTAAAAGACTCCTTTTGTTTCTAACGTAGTTTTTATCTTTCAGCAGAAGGCCGTGAGAGTCCAGGAATTGGGAAAGAACATATCTAGGCTCTATATGGCCTTGATAAATCACTGTGTTCTTTGTGCTTCTGTTTCCATACTAAGAACTCTGCCTTTGTTCTCCACTTCATCACAGTGGTGCACAGATGGATAAAAGCATGAGAGAGTTGTTATTGAGAAGACAAGGTAAGAGACAGAGGTTTTAAATAGATTTTCTTGGTGTATAATTTAAGAGTAACAGTGTTGGCCTAAGTAGTAACTGAGCATGTTTGAAAGACATATTTGGTGAAGAAGACAAGATAAAGGGAGAATAGAAAACAATAGTGTGTTAGAGAATTTCTTTGTCCTAAAGTTTTATGATATGATTCTTTTTTCCTATTTATAAAGTAAAGATAATTACTTTTTTGTGTACTTGTCCGAAAATCTTTGATTCTCATCTAATTCAGGAAAGACAAAGAATATTCCTTAGGTCTTATGACACAAAGAAAATCAAGATTTTAATGCTAGAAAAAATAATTTCATGGATATTGTGCAAAATCAGACTTGAGATTATAGATTTAAATCCTAAAATATAAATGAAATGAATATTCTCCTTTTTATTATAAATCTTTTCCTAATACCACCCAAAATGCTGCAGAAGGAGGCTTCAAATGGAATAAAGAACCCAAGAAAAGCCTATTATTTTACTTACTGAAAGCTTGTTTGCAAACGCTTTTTCTATTCTAATTAATATAGTTTTACCTTCTAATTTACATCTCTTATTAGCTTTAAATTTCTTCATGTGTTTGTTATGTTTCATTTTATTATAATAAATGTTTATCATTTTCTGAACTAAATCATAGCCATTGATTTAACAAATATTTATTAAACACCATCAACCCACAGAACTAACTGCAAAGGATCAGAAGGAAATGGTCCCTACCCTTCAGGGTTTTACAATATTAAGTAGTAAAATTAAATTAAATATACAACTTGGTTCAGAAGCTCAATTCATGCAATAATGTGGTTGAACTCACAACTATTTACTGCATTTTGCATTTTCAAATAACCAATCACTTTATTTAAAGAAACTATTGCACTCAAATTATTCAAAAGTAGAGTGACAAAGCATCCCTGAAAACAATTCTGTATTTTAATCTCCTCATATAATATAAATACTGAATATTTATTCAGTTTTTAAAATTATTAATCTCATTCCTCTAATAAATTAAATTAAAACTTTTATTTTATCTTTCATATTTGTATGATTTATTAGTTTAGAAGTCACTTGTGTTATTTTGTATTTATCTTATTGGGACTGATTTAATTTAATTATGGTGGAAGAAAATACTTTGTGAGATTTAAATCTTCTTAAGTTTATTGAAACATTTCAGGGTTGAACATATGTCTGTTTTAGGGAACACTTTCATGTGCACCTAAATGAATGTTTATTCTGCAATTAGGAATATCGTCAAAGTGGTTGATGGTATTGTTAAAATATAACCCATTCTTATATCCTTCCTTTCTTCTTTTCTTTCATATCTTTCTTCCTTCTTTCCACATAGTTGTTAATTAGTTATTGAGCAATCATTTACTTAGAGATGGATGCTAAAATCCACATATGATCTTTAATTTGTCTATTTCTACTTTCAGTTCTATAAAATGTTGCTTTGTTTTTCTATTAAAGAATGAACTCTTCTATCATTTTATATTCACTATCTCTGTGTCTTTACATAACGGGGTGCAGAGCATGGGTCCCCTTATAATAGGGGAACACCCCCATAATCCTGCCTACAGGCAGGATTGGGGGGCAGGGAAGAGTGGAAGGTACAGCATTTTAAGACACATTTCACCACAAAAGCAAATTATTAGCCATGTCTTCCTGAAGGGAAGAAGGCTCATGTCCACAGCAAATTGTGTTCACGACTTTGAGAATGTGCAGTGGCTTGTGGTATAGCCAGGGGGGCAGATGTCCTCTCTGGGTGTCTGTGAGTAACTGGGAACTCTTGCTCTAACTAAAGATGGTCTCAGAAAAAAGGTCAAAGACACTGGGGAACTGGCAAAAATGGTGGACTCCAACGCACCATAGAAAGAGGCAGATATCAAGTCCCATAGGAAGTTCCCAGCCGAGCATTTAAATTAGGGTGGGTAGAAGGTCAGGAGGGGAGCTACAAAGTCAGAGGAGGTCTTCAGAGGAGTCAGCCATGAGGTCTGTCTGCCTGGAGATCTTCCTGGAGAAGACGGTGGGAAAGCTGATGGAGCTTCAGGGACCTGCTAGGCTAGGCCAGGCCAAGCACAAATGCATGAGATATACGTGGAACTGAACTGTGACTAGGAATGCTGAGTGGCAGACTTCTGCTTCTCTGAAGGACATACAGAGAAGTAGCTCTGTTGATATAGGGACTTTCAGTACTAGACTTTAAAGCTTGGTGTGAGCTCTCTCACTCCTGTTTTTCGGCATTTGGATGTTCTGCTCTCTGCACAGATGGGAACACTCACGGGACCAGGAGATGCATGGCCCACCAGGGGCTTAAACCCCGCAGAGGATGGGAGCCCACTCCTAAAGACAGGGTCCCACACTGGGACAGTGTAACATGGCACATGGTTTTCTGAACCACTACATGGAGTCTGAGAACAGCCCACCGCAAATCCTGAAGGATTCTTAGGGTATAATCCTAGCAGTGGAATTGCCCAGGGAAAAGGCACATCCATTTCTAGTTTTCTGAGAAAATTCCATACTGTTTTTCATAGTGGTTGTACCAGTCTGCAATCCCACCAACACTGTACTAGGGTCCCCTTTTCTCCACATCCTCTCCAACACTTGTTGTTTGTTGCTTTGTTTATGATGGCCATTCTTACTGGTGTGAAGTGGTATCTCATTGTGGTTTTAATTTGCATCTCTCTGATAGCTAGTGATATTGAGCATCTTTTCATATGTTTCTGGATCCTCTGTATGTCCTCTTTGGAGAAGCGTCTATTCAAGTTCTTTGCCCATTTTTTAATTGGATTGCTTGTCTTCTTAGAGTGAATTCGTGCAAGTTCTTTATATATTTTGGAGATTAAACCTTTGTCTGAGGTATCATTGGCAAATATGTTTTTCCATACAGTTGGTTCTCTTTTTATTTTAATGCTGTTTTTTTGGCTGTGCAGAAGCTTTTTATTTTGATGAGATCCCATTTGTTTATTTTTTTCCTTTATGTCCCTTGTTCTAGGGGTCATAGCAGTAAAAATGTTGCTGCATGAAATATCTGAGATTTTCCTGTCTATGTTCTCCTCTAAGCTAAGAACCCAGAAACACCATTCCAAAAGAACCTATGCACCCCAATGTTCTTAGCAGCATAATTTACAATAGCCAAGTGCTGGAAGCAACTTAGGTGCCCATCAGTAAATGAATGGATCAAAAAACTATGGTACATGTACACAATGGAATTCTATGCAGCAGAAAGAAAGAAGGAGCTCCTACCCTATGCAACAGCATGGATGGAACTAGAAAGCATTATGCTAAGTGAAACAAGCCAGATGGTGAAAGACAAATACCATATGATCTCACCTTTAACAGGAAGCTAAACAACAAACCAAACAAGCAAGCAAAATATAACCAAAGACATTGAAATAGAAAACAGGCTGACAGTAACTAGAGGGGAGGGGGAGGGAATTTCAGGGGAAAAGGGGAAGGGGTCACAGGAACAAATATAAAGGACACATGGACAAAAACTAAGGGGGGTGGAAATGGGAGGGAGTGGGGAGCACTGGGGGTGTGGACTGGGATGGGAGTAGAAGACAGAAAAATGTACTTGAACAACAACTAAAATAATAAAA
>PVKM010048760.1:0-11121 GCA_004027735.1 Carollia perspicillata
ACACAGCAAAGTAGAATTAGAAGGAGCATGCCTTAACATAATAAAGGCCATATATGAGAAACCTACAGTCAACATCATACTCAATGTGCAAAAACTAAAAGCATTCTCCTTAACATTAATCACAAGACATGGGTGTCTGCTTTCACCACTTCTATTTGACATAATATTGAAATCTCTAGCCATAGTAGTCAGAAAAGAAAAAGAAATAAAAGACATCTAAATTGGAATGTAGGAAGCAAAATTGTCATTCTTTGCAGATGGCATGAGGGTGTACATGGAAAATCCAAAGAGGAACACACCAAGGCACATCATCATTAAGTTATCCCAGAGTAAAGATAAAGAGAGAATCTTAAAAACAGCAAGAGGGAAGGAGAGAGTTACCTACAAAGGAATGGCCATAATGCTATCAGCTGATTTCTCAAAAGAAACCTTACAGGCAAGAAGGGGCTGGAAAGAAGTATTCCAAGTCATGAAAGGCAAGGACCTACATCCAAGACTGCTCTATCCAGCAAAGCTATCATTTAGAATGGAAGGGCAGATAAAGTGCCTCCCAGATAAGGTCAAGTTAAAGGAGTTCATTGTCACTAAGCCATTATTATATGAAATGTTAAAGGGACTTAGCTAAGAATAAGAAAATTAAAAATATGAACAGTAAAATGACAACAAACTCACAACTATCAACAAATGAGCCTAAAAGAAAAGAAAAACAATGAAAACGAAAACTAAGCAAACAACTAGAACAAGAACAGAATCAGAGAAATGGACATGACATGGAGAGATTTCAGTGGGGATGGGGAATAGAGGGGAAAATGTATAGTGAATAAGAAGTATAATTGGTAGGCATAAAATAGACAGGGAAAGATAAAAATGGTATAGAAAACAGAATTTAAATAATTTATATGTACAACCCATAGACATGAACTAAAAAGGGAATGCTGGAGGGTTGGGGGGTTCAGGGCAAAGGGGGGATAAGGGGAGGAATTTGGGACAATTGTAATAGCATAATCAATAAAATATACTGTAAAAATTTTTTAAAAACCATAGACTACACCAAAAATAAATAAATAAGCAAGTACTTGGCCTAATAAGCGAATTTGTCAAAACAAGGGTATACAAAGTCAATGTTCAGAAATTGAAGGCATTTTTGTATACTAACAATGAAATATCAGAAAGTGAAACTAAGAAAAAAATCCCATTGACTATAGCAACAAGAAAAATTAATTTAACCAAGGAAGTAAAAGACCTGTCAACTGACAACTACACAACACTGAAGAAAGAAATTAAGAAAGAAACAAAGAAATGGAACCGTATATGGGGTTCATGGATTGGAAGTATGAACATCATCAAAATGTCCATACTACCTAAAACAATTTATAGATTCAATGCAATTCTTATTGAAATTCCAATGACATATTCACAGACATAAAACAAATATTTCAAAAATTTATATGGAGTTATAAATGACACCAAATAGCCTTAGCAATTTTCAAGAGAAGAAAAACTTAGGAGGGATAACAATACCTGATATTAAACTATATTAAATGGCCACAGTAATCAAAACAGTTTGGTACTGGCATACATGCACATAGATCAAGGGAGCAGAATAGAGACCCCAGAAATAAAGCCATGCCTCCGTGTTCAATTAATGTTTGACTAGCATGTATAGGCATAAAATGAAGTAAAAATAGCCTCTCTAATAAATGGTGTTGGGAGATCTGGACAGCTACATGTGAAAAAATGAAACTTGACCAGCAACTTACACTATACACAAAATAAACTCAAAGTGGATAAAAGAGATAATATATGTTATGACACCATAAAAGTCCTGGAGAACATAGGCACCTAAATTTAGATATCCCACACAGCAATATTTCCCCCAATACATCCCATAAGGCAAGGGGTATAAAGGAAAGAATAAACAAATGGTACTAGATACAACAAAAAGTTTCTGCATGGCTAAAGAAAACATTAACAAAATGAAAGGGAACCAACCATATTGAAAAATATACTTGGCAATGACATCTCAGACAAGGGTTTTTATCTCCAAAATGTATAAAGGGCTCACATGACAACCCCAGAAAGATGACCAATCCAATTTAAAAATGTGTAAATGGCCTGAAGATACACTTCACCAAGGATGACATACAGAAGGTCCATAGACACATGAAAATATGCTAAACATTAGTAGGCTTTCAAGAGAGGTAAATTAAAACCACAGTGAGATACCACTTCACATCAGTCAGAATGGTCATCTTTAGTAAATCAATAAACAAGTGCTGGCGAGGATATGCAGGAAAGGGAGCCCTGGTACACTGTTGGTGGAAATGCAGACTGGTCCAGCCACTGTGGAAAACAGTGTGGAATTTCCTCAAAAAAACTAAAAATGGAACTGTCTTTTGGTCTAATGATTCCACTGCTGGGATTATACCCTACGAATCCTGAAACACCAATCCAAAAGAACCTATAAACTTCAGTGTTCATTACAGCATTATTTATAATAGTCAAGTACTAGAAAAAACTTAACTGTCGATCAGTAAATGAGTAGATCAAACACTGTGGTATATTTACTCAATAGAATACTATCCTGCAGAAAGCAAGAAGAAATGTCTACCCTTCACACAGCATGGATGGAGCTGGAGAGTATTATGCTAAGTGAAATAATCCAGGCAGTAAAACACAAATACCATATGATCTCACTGATAAATGGAACCTAATCAACAAAAATAAACAAATGAGGAAAATAGAACTAGAAACATGGAAATAATGAACAAACTGACAGTGGCCAGAGAGGGGGAGGGAGGTAGATAATGAGGTGAAGAAGGGGAAGGGGCAAGACAATAGAAACATGAATAATGGACCTATAGGAGTGGATAATGGGTTGGAATTAACTGTGCAAGTGCAGGAGGCAGGGCAGGGGAGAGCTGCAGGGAAATGTAGGACTGCTGTAATTGAACAACTAAAATTAAAATTAAAAAGTTATAAAAAAGTACTTGTCTTTATGTTTTATCAGATGTGACTTTTTCTTAGTATCTAATATGCCAGAGAAACATAAGAGTGTGCTTAAAATGTGTAGAAATTGCATCAAAGCAAGGTTTGTCCAACCCACAACATTCTTTGAGATGGAGTAAAGAAAGTTGCACATCTGCTTTCTTCCCACAGGAACAGTACTTCAAGAGAGCAGCTTTTAGAATCTTTCATGGAAGTCTCATTCTACCTATGTGACCTTTAATCTTCATCATTTTGCCAGTTCTCAGTACACTAGAGCCAATTCTATGAAATAATTGCCTAACTTCTCATACTTTGCTTTCACACTGATTCAAACCTAATCCAGAAAAGATGTGCATTCCAAAAGACAATCAGACTTCTGGCCAAGAGGGATGTATAGTTAGATACACTTTGTCTCCTCACACAGTCAAAAGAAGGACAACAAATTTAAAAACACAAAACAACCAGAACTGTCAGAAAAATCAAGCTGTATGGAAGTCCAACAACTAAGTACTTAATGAAGAAACATATCCAAACTGGTAGGAGAGGAAGAGACAGGCAGCTGGGGCTGAGAGGATGTATGGGCAGATGAGACAGTGGCTGATGATTCCACATTAGCGTGTGGATAAACCAGGAGGAACAACTGGGGAGTGAGATAGTGCAACCCATGGTTCAATGTGGAAAAAGAAAGCTTCAAAGCTACTGGCTGTAAAAACCTGTGGGAGTTGCACCCATGAGAGAAATTCTAGCCTCATAGGAAAGTTCACTGGAGTCCACAGAGTTCTAGAATGTACACAAACCCACCCACCTGGGAATCAGCACCACAAAGGCCCAGTTTGCCTGTGGGTAGTGGAGGAAATGACTGAAAATCAGCTACAGCTGAGCAAGTGGCATTGTTCCCTCTTTGGCCTCTCTTTCACATACAGTGCCACAATGTAGCAAAGTGGGTTTCCCCACCTTGGTGAATACCACAGGCTCTGCCTCTTACAGTGTAACAGGTGTGCCAAGACAAAGAAATATGGCCCAAATGAAAGAACAGATTAAAGCTCCAAAAATAGTACTAAGCTATGAAGAGACAGCCAACTTATCAGATGCAGAGTTCATAACACTGGTAATCAGGATGCTCATAGAAATGGTTGAGTGTGGTCACAAAATAGAGGAAAAAGTGAAGGCTATGCAAAGTGAAATAAAGCAAAATATACAGGGAACCAACAGTGAAGGGAAGGAAACTGGGACTCACATCAATGATTTGGAGCAGAAAGAAGAAATAAACATTCAACCAGAACAGAATGAAGAAACAAGAATTCAAATAGGAAAGTCTTAAAACCTGAGACAACTTTAAATGTTCCAACACCCAAATCACAGGGGTGCCAGAAGGAGAAGAAGAATAGCAATAAATCAAAAACTTATTTGAAAAATAATGAAGGAGAGTTCTGGCCAAGATGGAGCTGTAGGTAGAAACCCTTCACTTTCTCGCACAACCAAAAGGAGGATAGCAACTAATCTAAAATTAATAAACAATAAAAATTGCCAAAAAATCAAAGGGGCCAACTCAGAAACACCACAGCAAGGTGGCTGAGGAGCAGAGTTCACTGCCAAGCTTGGCAGAGCTGTGTGGGAGGGACTGACTTAAGAGGAAAACTAAGAATCAGAGCTGACTCTGGGTTATGGCTGGAGTTCCCTTGGTGGTAGATACTTCCAGTGTGACATGAAAGTTTGCTAGCAAGTGTGCTAGGGACAAGCAGGCAAGCTGCATTGTTCCCTCTCTGACCCCTCCCCTACAGGGTCTGGGTGAATACCTAAGGCCCCATGCCCTTACAACTATCAGCTCCACCATGACAAAGAAATATGGCCCAAATGAAAGAACACAGAAACCTCAGAAAGAGAATTAAGTGATGAGGACATTGCCAACCTATATGATGGAGAATTTAAAGCCCTGGTAATCAAAATGCTCACAGAACTGATTGAGCTTGGTTGAAAAATGAAAGAACAAATGAAAGCTACCCAAAATGAAGTAAAACAAAATATTCATGGAACCAACAGTGAAAAGAAGGAAATCAGGACTCAAAGCAATGATTTGGAACAAAAGGAAAAAATAAACATCCAACTGGATCAGAATGAAGAAACAAGAATAAAAAAAAATGAAGAGATTCTCCAGGACAACCTGAAACATTTGAATATCTGAATTATAGGGTTGTAATGAGAAGAAGAACAAGACCAAGAAGGTGAAAACTCATTTGAACAAATAATGAAGGAAAAATTTCTTAATGTGGTGAAGGAAATAGAATTCCAGGAAGTCTACAAAGCCCAGAGAGTCCCAAAGAACTTGGACGCAAAGAGGAACACACCAAGGCACATCATCATTAAGTTATCCAAGATTAAAGACAAAAAGAAAATCCTAAAAGCAGCAAGAGATAAGAAGACAGTTACCTACAATGGAGTTCCCATAAGGCCATCAGCTGATTTCTCAAAAGAAACCTTACAGGCAAGAAGGGGCTAGAAAGAAGTATTCCAAGTCATGAAAGGAAAGAAACTACACCCAAGATTACTCTGTCCAGCAAAGCTATCATTTAGAATGGAAGGGCAGATCAAGTGCTTCCCAGATAAGGTCAAGTTAAAGGAGTTCATCATCACCAAGCCATTACTATATAAAATGTTAAAGGGACATATCTAATAAAAAGATCAAAAATATGAATAATAAAATGACAACAATCTCACAATTATCAACAAATGAACCTAAAAGAAAAGAAAAACAATGAAAATGAAACTAAGCAAACAACCAGAACAGGAACAGAACCAGAGAAATGGACATCACACAGAGGGAGTTCAGTGGGGAGGGGGAAGGCAGGAATATGGGGGGAAGGTACAGGGGAAAAAAAGCATAACTAGTAGGCATAAAATAGATGGGGAGATAAAAAGATGGTATAGGAAACAGAGGACTCAAAGAACTTATATGTACAACCCATGGACATGAATTAAGGGGAGATGCTGGAGGGTTGGGGGCAGGGTGGAGGGGGGATAAAGGGGAAAAACTGGGAATACTGTAATAGCATAATCAATAAAAATACTTTAAAAATGTTAACAAGAAAAAGAAAAATAATGAAGGAGAATTCCCCCAATCTGGCAAAGGAAAAACACTTCCAGGAAATCCAGGGAGTATACTTCTCAGAGAGTCCCACAGAATTTGGACCCAAGGAAGTCCACACCAAGGTACATCAGAATTAAGTTGCCCAAGATTAATGATAAGGAAAGAATCTTAAAAGCAGCAAGAGAAAAGGAGACAGTTACCTTAAAAGGTGTTCCAGTAAGACTATCAGCTGATTTCTCAAAAGAAAACTTGCAGGCAAGAAGGGCCTGGAAAGAAGTATTTGAAGTCATGAAAAGCAAGGGCTGACATTCCAGATTATTCTATTTAGCAAAAGCTAAATAGCTATCAATTAGAATGGAAGGGCAGATAAAGTGCTTCCCAGATAAAGTCAAGAGTTCATCATCATCAAGCTCTTATTATATGAAATATTAAGGTAATTGTCTAAGAAAAAAAGAGATCAAAACTATGAACAGTAAAATGACAGCAAACTCACAACTATCAACTACTGAACCTTAAAAAAAGGAAAACAAACTAAGCAAACTAAAATAGGAATAGAATAACAGAAATAGAGATCATGTGGAGGGTTTCAGTGGGGAGAGAGAGGAAGGAGAATGGGGGGAAAATACAGGGAATAAGAAGCATAAACAGTAGGCACAAATGGACAGAGGGAGGTTAAGAACAGTATAGGAAATGGACAAGCCAAAGAACTTATATGTATGACTCATGGACATGAACTAAGTGGTGGGAATGCTGGTGGGAGGGTGGGTGCAGGGCAGAGGGGAATAAAGGAGAAAAAAATAGAACAACTGTAATAACTGTTGACCTGCTAGGCATGAAGAGGTATCCCAGTTATCCCTTCTAGGAGTTTTCTTAATAAGTTTTATGCATCACATTTTGGAGGATTTTAAGTTATTTGTCCTCAGAAACTTGATCAATTAGATTGTAAATAGATTTTCAAATCTCTAATAAACACCCTGGACACACAGGTAAGTTTATGTATGTAGCAGGCAGGTAGAAATCTAATGACCATATAAGAAGGAATGACCTGCTGGTGCACAGACCACATTGGGAATTTAAAGGTCATTTATCTCAACAGGAATAGGCAGGTTATGTGTCCATTTATGAGGATGACTTTTCTAAGTCAATTTAAAACAGACTTAAATTGTCTTTAAAGAGAATAAATTAGTCCTTGTCATCAGGATCACTCCAATATTAGAGTTTTCATGTTTGGCACTTCCTATCGATAGGCTATCATGATCTTAGCAGAAACATTTTGTTAATATGAAGTTAAGGTTGACTTTTAAGAAGACTGAAGGTTGGTATCAATAATATGAGGTAAATTAAGAACTAAAAAGGTTGTGTAAAAAGGAATCTACTTGCTAAAGTGTTTGAAAGAATAGTTATCAGATAAGGAAAGTCAGTTCTGCCTCCAGCAAACAGTTATCAGAGCAGTACCTGTAAGTGGTAAAAAAATGCTCAAGAGAGTTTTGTGTTTTTTTAAATGGAGAAAAGAAAATAGGGGATAAAAATAATGGGGTGAAGATAAGGAAAGCTATGTTAGTGTTGGAAAAATGGCCAAACTGTAATAATAAGTAAGATTAGGAGAAGACCAAAGAAAAAGTGTAGATGTATCAGAAATTAATCTTGTATTATTTTTGGATGGAAATGGCCTGCTTCTATAGTCAGGCTTCTGGGGGAGTCCAAAGAATTTATAATTTAGGTTCTTTCAAAGGACTACCTGTCTAGTTGCAGAAGTGTTTATGTCTTTTAAGTGAATCCAAGGATCAACATTTTAAGTTTGGCATATATGTCAGTGACTCAGAGTACTGCTTTACTGAGCCTCTCTGGAAGCAATATCTGACACTTTTATGGAGTTGCCAAAATGGAGTCAAGAGTGGGTAGGAAGTGCATTGGGAACATCAGCCACGGGAACTATAACAGCCAGCTCACCAGTGTTAAGCCAATCTCTACTCTTATAGATAATATTGTGAAATATCTGCTCAATCCTACTGTCACTATTTTCTTAGGTAAATATAAAACATTTTAATCTGCCATTTATTTTATAGGAGTTCTTGAAGAGGTCAGCACATCTCTTGGTTTCCAAAGTATATTGAAGTAATTGACACAAACTTATACATCTACTATCAATATAAATGTGTATGTTTTATCTTTTGTCATGGCAACAAGTTATCTGAATTTACTTACTTTCTGTGAGAAGTTTTTATTTTAAGGGTAATTTATGTCTGTGTGCATATCTTACTTGACAATTTTTGGTTTTTCTCCTTTTAAAACGTTTATTTATTTACTTTCAGAGAGCAGAGAAGGGAGGGAGAAAGAGAGGTAGAAAAACACCAATGTGTGGTTGCCTCCCATGTACCTGCAGCTGGGGCCCAGCCTGCAACCCACTCATATGCCCAGATTGGGAATCAAACCAGCAACCCTTCGGTTTGCAGGATGTTACTCAATCCACTGAGCCACACCAGTAAAACTCTGGTTTTACTCTTTATGTATGATTCACTAACAAACAAATCACAGTTACCCAAGAAAATTTCTAGAAGGTCTGTTTTGCATCTTGATAGTTTTCAAATAAAATACACAATTGTGAAGTTTATTTCATGTGAAAGAACGAGGGTTTATGCCTTTGGATAGTAATATATAAAACAAATCTAAGTTATAGGAGGTCTGAAAGGTGGTGACAACTTTGTTTTCTGCCAATAGAAGAGATTGTGTAAGAATCATACTTCAGTAGTTACATGTACTCAGTAACTTTATTTTCACTCACATACCCTTGACTTTGCAAGATCTAAGAAATGAGTGAGACTCCAGAAATATATAAAAGATTTCTCAACATAGTCAAGAAAAATGAACCTAGGTGGACCAGGCTAGAATTTTAAGAAGATGTAGAATAATTAGGTTACTGTTTTAAGAGAAAAGACACAGAAGCTAACACAGAAAGGGGGAAATAGAACTGGCTTTAGTATTCTAACAAATATTTTGGACATGAGTTTATATTAGAGTTTTAGGATGTCTCAACATGATAACTAATCTTCTCTGTTTTGCTTATTTTGTTTTGAAATCTCTTGATAAAAATACGACAACTGATAAATAAATTCAGTAATGCAGCAGGATACAAAATTAATTTCCAGAAATTGTATCATTTTTATACAACAATAATAAAGTATCAGAAAGAAAAACTAAGAACATAATCCCATTTATAATTTCATAAAAAATACCTAGGAATTAACTTAACCAAAGAGATAAACACATGTACTTGGAAAACTATAAGACTCTGAAGCAAGACATTAAAGAAGTTACAAAGCATGTACTGTGCTCAAGAAGGGGAAGAATTAACACTGTTAAAATGCCCATAGTACTCAAAGTAACCTATGGATTCAATGCAATTCCTATCAAGATACCAATGGCATATTGTACAGAACTAGAACAAATAATCCAAAAATTTATATAGAACCACGAAAGACCCTGAATACACTCTTGAGAAAGAAAAACAAAGTTAGAGATATCACACCACCTAATATCAAACTGTACTACAAGTTTATAGTAATGAAAACAGCATGGTACTGGCATAAAAACAGATACCTAGATCAATGGAAGAGAATAGAAAGCCCAGAAATAAACTGACACCTATATGGTCAATTAATTGAAAACAAAGGAGGGAAGAACATACAATAGGGTAAAAGTCTATTCAATAATAATTTGGGGAAAATTGATCAGATACATGCAAAAAAGTGAAACTAGACCACCTTCTTTCACCATATACAAAAACAAGCTCAAAATGCATTAAAGAATTAAATGCAAAATTTGAAACCATAAAACTCCTGGAAGAAAACATAGGCATAAAATCTTGGATATTTCTTACCAATATTTTTATTTGATGTCTCTTCTCAAGCAAACTAGAAAACAGAAGCCAGTGGGACTATATCAAACTAAAAAGATTTTGCAAAGCAAAGGAAACCATCAACAAGATGAAAAGACAGCCCACTTAATGAAAGAACATAATTTGTCAATGATACATCTGATAAAGCATTGATTTCCAAAATTTGTATAGAAGTTATATAACTAAATACCAAAAAAATAATTTAAAAATGGGCAAAAGACTTGAATAGACACTTCTCCAAAGAGGACATACAGATAGCCAATAGACATGTAAAAACATGCTTAACGTCAGCAATCATCAGAGAAATGCAAATTAAAACCACAATGAGATATCATCTCATGTCTGTCAGAATGATTATCATCAATAAATCAACAAACAAGTGTTGGTGAGGATGTGGAGAACCAGGGACCCTCATGCATTGTTGGTGGGAATGCAGATTCATGCAGCCACTGTTGAAGACAGTATGTAGTTTCCTCAAAAAAATATGCATGGAATTTCTTTATGGCTCAGTGATTCCATTTCTGGGTATATATCTGAAGAAACTCAAAACACTAATTTAAAGAATATGTTCACTCTTCTATTTCTTACAGCCTTATTTACAATAGCCAAGCCGTATAGTAGATGAAAAATACAAATGGATAAAAAAAGTAGTGATATGTATATACAATAGAAGATTACTCAGACATTAAAAAGGAACAAAACATTTCCAGCCAAGATAGAGGCATAGGCAGATGCCTCTATGCCTTCTAGACACAACTCTTCTTTACACAAACAAAAAGAGCATAACAACTAATCTAAAAACAATAAACAACCAAAAGTGCCAGGAAATCAAACAGCATGGAACTAAAACAACCAAGAAATTAAAGAAACAGTCAGCCAGACTAACCAGAGTGGTAGGAGGGAGAACGGCAGCCAGGTGGGCAGAGACAACCCACAGCAAGGTGGTGGACCATGTGGGCAGGGCTGGCTGAAAGGACCCACAGTGAGGCAGTGAACTATGTGGGCAGGGCAGGTTGAATGGAAAAGTAAGACTCAGAGCTGGCTGTGGACTATGGTGGGGGTTTCTGCAGCAGGAGAAACTCCCAGTCTCACAGGAGAATTTGTTGGAAAGTGGGGTAGAGCTGAGCAAAGGAGCTGCATTGTTCCCTCTCTG
>PVKM010048761.1:0-11118 GCA_004027735.1 Carollia perspicillata
GTAGGAGGCCAGGGTCCGGCAGCTGGGCTCCTCTTCTTAGCCAGAAACTGAGGGTGGCGAGGAGGGCAGGCCTGAAAGTAGGGCTGGGTAGAAGGGTTCTGTGGGGTCAGAGGAGAGCCCGGGTCCCACCTTGACCACCTCAGGATCTGAAACTGCCCCCACAGGAGCCCCAGGAGAGGGGGGCCCAAACCAGAGAAGGGCGGGTGGTGAGAAGCCGCAGCCCAAGCCACGCCTAGAAACAGGGTGGCCCAGCTGCTGCTGGGTCCAGAGGCGCTTCCTGAACATGGAGCCTCTCGGCTCGGCAGGGAAGAGAGCAGCTGGGGAACCGCGGGGCTGAGCCTGTGGGAAACGCTCACAGGGACAGTGCCCACAGGAACAGTGCCCTGGGCTGTGCCCAGGCCCCGGGGAGGCTCCCCAGGGCCTCGGCAACCCATTCTATTGCTCTACCGCCCAACACAGAGAGCTCATTGGAAGTCCCTCCTGCTGTCTAATTCAGATACTGCCCACTACAGCCCCCTCAGTTCTTCAGGAGGTTAACTTGAGAGAGAGAGAGAGAGAGAGAGAGAGAGAGAGAGAGAGAGAGAGAGAGAGAGAGACTCAACCAAAATCCGAAATGCCACAGAGTGCTCAGACAAAGACCCCTTTCTGTACAGCTCCACTCCCTCCTACACCTCTCTCCTCCTCCCTGCCCCCCTTCCTTACTGCAGGCTGAATTGGCAGTGGAGAGGTTTTGAGTCAACAAATGCAGCAGGCTGGGGAAGGGAGCCCTGAAGGGGATTCCTGTCTGGGAGACGTTTGCTGACAGCAGTTACTGTGACAACAAGGAAGGCCTGCAGCAGACCAGCAAGCAGCCCCTGCCTCCCGCCTGCTGTCCCCCTGCCCAATTCTGGCTCTCCCTGTACCCCCTCCCCTGGTGTGGCCACTCATTCACTCATTCGTTAGCTACTTACTCAACTTAGCAATCTCTGGACACCAATCACGTGTCTGGCTCCTGCTTGGCACTTTTGTATAGGGGTGAGCAAAAGTGGGCTTGCAGTTGTGAGTTGCAAAATGGAGTTTATTCTTGTATTATTATCTATCAATTATTGTATTATTTTCCACAGAACAACCGTATCAACTGCTTTATTCAGTTCTCATGGAGTCCAGTAGTTATCCATTATCTTTCCTTTAACAAAGCAGAAAGCTGCAACCCCGTATATTGAGGTGACTTGCCCAAGGTCTCACAAGATGACAGAACTGGAGTTTGGACCCAAGAGGTGAAGTTGAGATTTGAACACAGGTCTGCCTGGCTTCCCAAATCAGTATGTGGGCCTCTGGCCAGTGCTAGGAAGCCGGGCACCAGGTGGTGCGCTGCATGAGAGCCAAGACTACACCATCCTTAGCGCTACAACCCTAGAACTGTGCCCAGGGCCTGCACAGAGTAGGTGCTTGCTTGTAGGTATGTGCCTGTGGCACGCAGGTTAGCTTATCAAGGGAGTGCGGGAGTCAGCCGAGTCGGGGGCCTTCAGAAGAGAACGCCTTCCCACTCGGAAGAAGCCGTGCCTGGATTCTGCCCTCCGTGCGCTCACGGGCCCCTACGGAGCGCCTGCTCTGCGTCAGGCACCGTGTCAGAACCTCTAAATACGGCAGTTTAAAAAATACATAAAAAAATACATTTGATAGACACAGAGAACACTTTGACAGTTGCCAGATGAGAAGGGGGTTGGAGGGATGGGTGAAGAAAGGGGAGGGATAAAGAAGTACACATGGGTTGTGACGGAGTCGCCCTGGGATGTGAAGTGCAGCGCAGGGAATACAGGCAGTAATATTGTAGGAACTGCGTGTGGTGCAGGTGGGTGTGAGATTTATCGGGATGATCGCTTAGGAAGTTATGTAATGTCTAGTCACTGGGGTGTACACCTGAAACTAATATAATAATGTATGTTGATTGTAATTGGAAAATTAAAAAAATAATTTAAATACATACATACACATGTCCTTTGCCCTGAAGAAAGTCTTTGTTTGTCTGGGAGACCAGCACACACACACAGGCGGAGGTGGAGGTGCCGGAGAAGTAAGTACCCAGAGCCGTGGGATTCCCGGCGAAGCATGGGCCTAAATGTGGAAAGCAAAACAATAAAGCTTTTAATAAAGCAATAAAGACAACATAGAAGAATATCTCCATGACCTCAAGGTAGGGAGAGAATTCTTAAACGACACACACAAGTAATGCTAGCCGTAAAGGAAAAGAGTGGGACATTTGAGTACATTAAAATCAAGAAGTTTGGTCCTTTAAAAGACACCATTAAGAGAGTAAAAAGGAAAGTCAGAGTGGGAAAAGATTTTGCAACACATACAACCAACAAAAGACTCACCTCCAGAATATGTAAAGATTCTACAAAGGTGCATGCAGGAGACCGACAACCCAGTGAAAAAATTGGACCAAGGAATTGAATGTGCAGAAATTCAAATGGCCAAAAGTGTACGACAATGTGCATGGCTTGATTGGTAATCAAGGAAATGCTAATAAAATCCCAATGAGATGCTACTATATACTAACCAGATTAGCAAAAGTGTAAAAGTCTGATAAAAAACAAATATTGGTGAAGACGTGGAAAAGGAATTCTCAAATACCTCTTTGGAAGTAGCCCAACAGTATCTAAGTAGTCAAGTCCAAGATACGCGCACCCCAAAGGTGAATTCCTGTGCAAGAATGCTCGAGGCAGGCGTTGTCCATGAAGGCCCTGAACCGGAACCAACAGATACTGTAGACTGAGCAAACTGAGTACGGGGGAACAGAGAGGAGAGCAATGCTGCCTGAGGGGCTGGGGTATCTGGGAAGGGCACCTCTGAATTTGCCCTTGGAGGATAGTGGCCCAGTTAAGGAAGGGGGAGGGAGAGCATTCCAGACAGAAGGACTGGCAAACACACGGGCATGAGTTTCAGAGCAGTTCCCGCTTAGCCTGGAGCCAGCTGGGTTGGGGGTGTCAGAGAGAGAGAGAGAGAGAGGCAGGAAAGGAGAGCAGAGGGGGTGGGTCAGACTTGGAGAGTGTGAAGGCATTTGCGAGCCACTGTAGAAAGTTTGGCTTAAATACAAAAGTGGGAGAGAGTCAGGAGCAAGGAGCAGTTAGAAGGGAGACCATTAGAGGCTATTGCAGCAGATAAGCAGCTTGATGGAAGAGATGAAGGGATTTGGGAACCAAACACCTCTGAGACAGAGTAGATAGGATGTGGTGATTGGTTGCGGGGAGCGGGTCCAGAAGGAGCTGAGCCATCTCCCAGGTCTCCAGCCTGGGAGTGGCTGGTGATGCTGACACTGGACATGCAGAGGCGGAAGAAGGAGGGAGGGAGAGGTCTGAGGAAGGAACTAAGAGGTCAGTTGGTGACATGCTGCTTCGGTGCTTCCTACAGGACGGACAGGTAATCATCCAGGACATCCGGACAAGCTTGGACATGGAGCCACAGATATCAGAGTTACTGGAGCAAGAAGCCATGGGTTTAGATGAGCAAATCTGGGGAGTGGGAGCAGGGCAAGACCAGAAGAAGTCATAGCAGGAGCCCTGGGAACCAAATAGAGAGGTGATGGGCAGAAGAGGAGAAGTGAAAGAGACAGAGAAGGGATGAGGTATCTGGAAGAGGGTGGTGGTGTCACAGCAGCTAAGAAAGGAAGTTTCACAAGAGCTGGGTGGTCTGTGGCGTGTGAAAAGGGTATTGCAAATAAGTGAGTTTAGTTCAGTGATAAGCCAAGAGGAGGAGTAGAGGGAGGTTGAAGGAGTTATGGTCTGAAAATCTCTATTTTCTCTGTCAATTATACATGAGGGAGGAGGCAGGATGGAAGCCTGAAAGGGTGGTAAAGGGTTAGAACAGGAGCTGACCACCAGGGGCCCAGTGGCCTGGAGGGCCGGGCTGACGTCAGGGACCATAAATCTGGAGTGGCACCAGTTTGCACGGTTGGGTGATTTTCCTATGCCTTCTTGTAGCCTGGGAATCATGATGGGGAAAGCAGATGACTGGAATCCTCTAGGGCTGGGAAAGCCAGGGCGAGGGGGTGTGGGAATCGAGGGTGCCAGCGAGATTGAATGATGTGGCCAATCACAGGCAGGTCGATAGGGGAGGAAGTGGAGCCAGGAAGAGGCTGACAGCCTGGCAGTCTGCCTCATCCGAAGCCAACGCTCCAGTACCATGGCTGAATGAGCAAGACAGAATGGGAGAATTGGAGAAATCCCTGTGAAAGGAGACCAGGTTTTATGGGAGGGAAGGAGAGAAGTTGTGGCCCAAGAAGGGGGATACTGCAGTTCAGGATTTTACAGGAGACGGTCCAGGCAGTATGTGGGTGGCTGAGGCGGAAAAGGTCATTGAAGATGGGGGTGGGGGTAGAGGACCCAGGAAGTGAGGGTGCTGGAATGCCCATGTGGATGTTCAAGGTGCCTAGGATGATGTCTGGGGTTAGGATGCAAAGGAAGACCATGAGCCAGGTGCCCGTATTCACCTGTGGGTGAACGTAGGGTATTGGCCGGGTCGGGTAAGGGGTATAATGGCTGGATGGTGGGAACCGGAGGTCTGATTTTGAGTGGGAGAGGAACTGTAATGGTGGTGGAGGGAGGTGGGAGAAGGCTGACTCTGTCTCCAGCCTGGCCAGGTGCCACCTCCCTCGGGCTCCCGATCACTCTCCTCTAGGCCTTCATTGTTCTTTGAGTGTGAAAGACTGTGCTTAACCCTTGAGTATGCACAACCACAATAAGTGCTTTTCTTCCCTCAAGATCATAGGACAAGCACTTATCCTGCAAGTGGATGGGGTCCCTATGTATTGTGGACCCAGGATATTGAGGGAAATGGGCCATGGGTATGGGACAAAGAAGCCCATACTGTGAGGCCTCTGGGCCAATGTGAGGCTGTTCTGGGACAAACCATACTGCCTGCTGGCCTGCTCTGTGCCTTCCCCAGCTCCCTGTGACACACAGAGCTTTCTACCCTTCAACTCCCCCGTGGAAAATTAAGCCAATACAAAGAGATGCTGACTGTTAGGGCTGGAGCTAAGGCATGATGCTATCCAGTAGCATGGTGGCTCACACTGTCTAAAATGCCCAACTCCTTCACCTGCTCTCGAAATCCCGCTGAGCCTTGAATGCCCAGCCGGGGAGATGCACCTCCTTTCTGATGTCCCCTTCTCAGGACCAGTTCCTTGGTAGCAAGATTTTTGGTCCCTCCATTTGCTTCCACCAGTCTTAAAGCTGGGTCTTAAAGACTAAGGGTCTGTGTTTTCTATAAGACTTTATTCTTGGAGGAGAGACCTCTAAAGGGGCCAGGGGGACTTATAAGACATGGCCCCTGTGGGGAGGAGCTTGCATGCTGGTGGTCACAGTGTCAATGCAGTTGATTAATTTCTGGATTTGAAGGACTTGCAAATCAAAGGCCAGTGGGCCCCCAGGGACAGGGGGTGGGAACCACCTGGGGAACCTTTCAAGGTTGCAGAGGCCACACCCAGGGATCCTGATGTAGCTGGTGGGGAGGAACCTTTGGAACATTTAGAAAGCCCAGGCAGTTCTGAATCTCAGTCTTAGTTGAGAACCACTATTGGGGAGGTAAGTTAAGCACGTGGGGGATGATCAAACTAAGAAGAGTAAAACTGGAGAGCATTATGCTAAGTGAAATAAGCCAGGCGATAAAAGACAAATACCATATGATCTCACCTTTAACAGGAGCCTAAGCAACTAAACAAACAAGCAAGCAAAATATAACCAAAGACACTGAAATAGAAAAGGGGATGACAGTACCCAGAGGCAAGAGGGGAGGGAATTTCAGGAAAAAAGGGAGGGGATTATAGGAACAAGTATAAAGGACACATGGACAAAAACTAAGGGGGGTGGAAAGGGGAGGGAGGTGGGGAGCACTGGGGGGGTGGACTGGGATGGGAGTAAAAGACAGAAAACTGTACTTGAATAACAATTAAAATTAAAAAAAAGAAAATTAAAAAAAAGAAGAGTAAAACTAAACTCATATTGGCCGTATGATGGACATACACATGACAGTCATTTACAGCCCTGACCACAACCCCAAACTCATCACTGTGAAGCACAATAACAAGTGGGCACGTCATTAAAAAATGTCAGCTAATTTTTTGTAGGTGACATTAGACTAGAACTCTAAATAGCTCAGGACTGGCCGGGCTACTACATTGTTCAAGGCACCAAGTGCTGGTTACAGTATCTCTTAACGTCTCTCCCCGCCCCTGCTCTGTCTTTGAAACTTTTGGCTTCTGGAGCTAGATACCCAGAAAGAAGAACATTAATGCATGTTGGGTACCTATCGTATACCCAGCACTTGAAATACTTACCTCATGCAATCTCTGAAACTTCCCTATATTGGGAAGCAGTGTGAAGAATAAATAGTTTAGAGTAGTGACCTCTGCCGACCCATGCTCAAGTCCCAGCCCTGCGGCTCACTAGTGCGAACCTGGGGCAGTCGGCTAACCTCCACTGCCTCCAGACCCTTGCCCATAAAATGGGGTTAAGACGATTTACCTTATCTGGAACATGATAATGTTTAATACTTTTTAGTGGTTTATTGCCATCATCCCTTCATCCCCATTTTATGGATGAATAAACTGAAGCCCAGGGTTAAGTAAGTGTAGATAGATATTTGCACTCAAGTCTATGAGATGGTCTGGGCTCTTTCCTCCATGGCTCTACTTCCAGGCAGCCTGGAAGAGGCTGTGGATCTCTCCTGGGGGCTGGGGGCTGGGGGGAGCACCTGTGGCCATTAGGATTGGCTTTTATGAGCCTGTTCCACCAACTGGTTCCTTCCCCCAAGTCTGCAGCACATTGACGCTCTTCCTGTTTGCATCCAAGCAGATGGTGCTGGAATCTCTCTACACGAACTCCCATTCATAAATCACTGCCTTCCCCCTGGTGCTGGAGGGACCATTCTAATTACCGTGGGGGAGGTGTGTGTGTGAGTGTTTGAAGAGACAGAGAGACTACTGGCCAGGAGCTGCCACCCTTTCTACTGGGGACACTGCCTCTCTCCTCACCAGTCCTCCCAGCCCGCCCTGCGGTACAGAGGGGAGCCTGGGGCTCCGGGGCCTGAGGAGGGAGGCCCTGGTGGTAGGGTTTCCTGCTTTCTGTGGCACTCACTGCCCCCACCCCACCCTGCAAAGGGACCAGGCAGCCATTCTTCACCCCGTCCTTTCTGGCTCCAGAGTCTCTGCATGGTGGTGGGCAAGGAGGGGATGTGACATTAACAGAGACCCTGGTGTGTCCCCGGAGCCCTGCTGGGTACTTGAGGGGTTGTAAGGGGAGAGCAGTGGTTGGAGATAGGGATGGAGACCTGGTCCCAATCAGGTCCACTATCATCTGCCTGGGGAGTATGAGTGGAGGGCTGGGGAAGAGCATGACAAGTCTGAAGGCAGCCAGGCTGGGGGGCGCTTGCTGGGCACCTAAGCTAGACTCCAGAGTTCTCTGGGCCCCTTCCTACCTTCGGCCCCTGGGCTGTGTGTGGTCATTATTTTCATACTTATTCATATACCTGAGTGTGCAAGAGAGTTTGGATTGGGCTGTGGATCTGGGGGTGTAGTGCTTGTGTGTACAAGCAGTTTGTCAACTCTGCGTCACCACGTGCTTTGTCCATGCTTGTGTGAGACTACGAATGGGCTGGTGTGGGAGGGGCAGGGCCCGGACGGAGCCCGTGTGTGTGGGTGTTCACAAGAGGGTCTTGGGTGGTGTTTGTGTTTCGGGTGGGAGTTGAGGGGCTGCATTCGTGTTGGAGTCTGGGGGACAGGTATGAGATGTGCTTGTTGCTTGTCCACCACTGCATGTGTGTGTTTGGGACAATGACGCTGCGTGCCCGAGTGCCTGGTCTGTGTGGTCCCCGTTCCCTCCAGCCCCTGCACTCTGAGCACCTGACTGTGGAGGTGCAGCCCGGGGTTCATAGTCTCTCCCTAGTCCCCAGGCTTCACTTACAAATCTGAGACTTGGACTGGCCCCTCGAAGTTCACTACGGGGGATGGGAGGTGGGAGGGGAAAAGGGCATGCTCTCCTGAAAGCCAGAAGGAGCCGTCCAGTCCCCCAGCAGTTTCACCTGGAACAGTGGCTGCCCTGGGGGCTCACGGCTGACCCTCAGGGTCTTTCCTTCCCAAATCCCTTCTTTTGCTGAGGCCCCTATAGATGCGATTCTGCCTAGGACCCTTCCTCGGGTGGCTCCACCTTCAGGGGGTCCTCCTTTTCCTCCTCCTGCTCCCAGAGAAATTTGAGGCTACTGCCTATGCCCCCTCATCTGCCCCTTGCTCTCACCCTGGTGTTGGGTGGCACACTGAAGCGAGCTGGGTGGAGGGGAGTGGGGGTGTGCAGACACCGTAACAGAGGCTGCTGACGGGAAGCACTTTTATCTCCCCTGCTCCCCTCCCCGCTGCTCCCCTTCGTCCCTCAGCACTCCCCCAAGCAGCTCCAGACTATCCCGGGGAAAGAGCCCTGGCTTTAGAGTACAAGGTTCACGTTTGCCACCTGTTACCTGGGTCTCAGCCACAAGTCACTGCACTTCTCTGAGATAGATTCTTCGTGCCAAATGCATGTTAAAGTACCCACCCTTCCTACCTCACAGGGTTATTGTAAGGATCGAGTGAGGTCACGCACGTGAAGGTAACTAGGAACGATGAAAGGCTGTAATACGCACACACTAGCTATTCTTACTTCTGGTTCAACTAACCGACCTCGGATCCATTTCCCAGACAGAGCACAGAGCCCTGGAGAGACTTGAATCCGTGCTGTTTGTGCTGCTCCTGTGGCTTTTTGCCAGGATCCCGGTCCCCACTACACAGCCCTCACTCCTGGGCCTTAGCAAAGAACTTGACCTTTGCTATCCCTTTATCCACCTGCCCTGTCTTTCCTGCTTTGACAGCTCTTCAGTATCCTCCAGGCAACAGCTCAAAGGGCACCTCCTCTGAGAAGACTTCCCAGATCCGAGCAGGCTTCCCGCTCTCTGAACACACCTTGTGGCAGCTCTTATCAGGCTGCTCTGTAATTGTTTGTTGTGCCAACACCGTTTCACAACTACTGTGCAGTTTACCAACACTGAAGTGCAGTGTGATCCAGCTCCTGCAGCTCCTGGGAGCTGCCACCCTGGCGCCAGCTCCCGTGGGCCAGCCCTGCCGAGGCAGAACCTCCCCGCCCCAGACCCGTAACCCAGAACCTGGCTCCGGGAGGCTCTGGGTCCACGGTTACTGACTGAAGGAACGCGTGAATGAGGGAAGGAGCAGAGACTCTGGGAACAAGACAGAAGGGAAGAGATGCTGCTTGTTAACGTCTCTTTGTACAAGCCAGCGAGTTCCTATATCCAGCTGGCGTCTAAATGGGGGCCAATCGTAAAACAGGGAGGCCCCTGAGGCCGAGGGCAGCTGGCTTGCCGGTGGGCTTTATAAGGCAGTTTTATGGACTCAGCTGAGATGTGGTGATGAGAAGCCAAACTTTAAACATCCTCTTAAAGTTTGCTTTCACTCCCCTGGGCCTTGAGCTGAACAGAGTTGAGGAGAAAGCCTATTGAAGAGGTGCCCATGAAGGGACGATGGGAATAGCATCATTCACAGAGACCAAAAGGAAGGAGGCAGGAATCACAGCAGGAAGGGTATAAGTTAGATGTGAGGAAGGACTTCCTTCTGAGACCAGGACCAGGCAGGGAGTGACGGTGAGGGGACTGCCTTGCTCCCAGTCACTCCGTGACGTAAGGGGCCATGCCATGTTTACTTCTTCAGCCTTCACTGACCTTCGTTTCAGGAGGGCACCAACTCTGCTCCCCATCTCACCCTGCTCATTCCCGATTTGTGTCCCCTTCTGAGCCAGGCAGGAGCCTCCAGAAGGAGGGAGAAGAGAAAGAGAAGCTGAGGTCAGTGCCAGGATCTGACCCAGTGCGGCCTGGCCTGTGGGCAGAGGGTCCCTGTGATCTGAGACAGGAAGCACTTCTTCCAACTTCTCCCTCCCTGCCGTTTGACTTTCGGGGAGGAGAAAAGCACCCAGCCTGAAGAAAGCGCTGAGAAGATATTTAGAGCTGAGAAAAGGTCAAAGAGACAGGGAAAGAGAAAAATCAGAGAGGAAAAGGAAAAGAAATGCGGGAAGGGGGTTGACATGCTTCGAGTCCACAGGGCAGGCGCGGGAGGATGGTCACAGCCACCCTCACAACCTTCAGAGAAGGTTAGCATTTCACACCCGGGGAACTCCCACTCAGAGGGGTTCGATGGCTTGCCGGGAATTCCTTGCTGGTAAAGGTCTCGAACCCAGGACTATTTGAATCAAGTACAGGGAGGGTTCCCTGGAGACCACAGGGATTCTTCATGCTGCCGCTCAGGGCAGAGGCTCCTGGCTCGTGAGCTCGGGTAGCCCCAGATGCTGTGACGGCCAGTCGATCCCCACCTTGGCCCACTGGGCCTGCTCTTTGAGGCTGGGCTTGTGGCCAGGCTGTCTCCTGGGAGGACTGACCACTATGCTCTTGGGAACAGAGAAGTTGGAACACAATTAAAGGCTTTTCAACCAGGGCCAGAGTCCTCAGCCACAGAGACTGTGCCCTTTGTCTTGGGGGCAGCAGCTCATTCTCTGGACGGAGGCTTTTAGTCCAAGCAGGATTAGGCGCCTACCCTTTCCCCACTGATTCACAGCTCCTGCCTGCGGAGAGTGGTCGAGGCCAGGAAGAGCCTCTCTCTGCAGCCTGCCAAGTGCAGGGGCTGCTGGGCTGCCAGACGGGGAAGTAGGAACAGTACTCTGCTAGGCCCACCCCGTCCACACCCAGCTGAGTGTCTGGGGTCGTTGAGGCAGGGTGCGGGGAGTACAGAGGCTGGGGGGCGGGTTGGTACTCTGCTTCCTCCTCTTCTTCCTCTCTGGGCTTGGCCTTAGGTATGAGTATGGCCCAGCCCCTTCTTGATTCCCTGGGGCGGGGGAAGGTGGAAAAAGAAGGGAAGGGAAAGCACCTGGATGGAGCACCTATCACGCGCCAGGAGCTTTACATACATAGCACATTTAATCCTAACAGCCATCTGAAGGGAGGTTTACTATCCCAATTTTACAAGTGACAAAAATGAAGTTCAGAGAGGTTAAATATCCCACTCAGGCCCACACAGCCAGGACATGGCGGTACTGGGATTCAAACTCTCAGTTCTCT
>PVKM010048762.1:0-11112 GCA_004027735.1 Carollia perspicillata
AAAAAAAAATTATTGCAGTAACATTGGCTAATAAGATTATATAAATTTCAGGTGTACCACATTATAATTCAGCATCTGTGTATTCTATTGTGTGCTCACCACCAGAAGTTAACTTTGATTTGTTACCATACATCTGGCCCCCTTTATCCATTTCACCCTCCCCTGACCCTCCGTTCCCTCTGGGAACCAGCATTCTCTGTTTCTGATGCTTCTGCCAGTGTGGCTAGCAGAAAAGGGGAGCAAGTCAGCCCGGAGCCGTCAGAACCTCTCGTGGAGACAACTGCAAATTCTGCGGGCCCTCGAGGTTCGGCCTGGCTTCTGGTGGCTCTGAGACCCCTGGCAGGTGGGTGGAGGAGAGGCTAAGAAGCCTGGCCTCCCCCCGACACTGCCCCACTGCCCACAGCCTGGGAAGTCCCCACTGCTGCTTAGGCTGGGGAGATCTTGGCAGGCCTTCTCCAAGGAGAGGGTGGAAAAAGCCAGATGGAAAATCCTGACTTGGCCAATTAATGACAGCAGCAGGAAAATCCCTAAATTGGTTCCATAACAACCAATCTCTGTTCCCAGGTCCTTGAGAAGGCAGCAAAAATGTATCCCATGTGAAGGAAAATTGAAGTGTGCCCAAAAGTTCATCAATACTTTTCTGTCTTCCCTCGCCAGGTTCCTGGCTAAAGTTGTTAGAACAAGCCTCCTTGTTTAATCGAGGTAATTTGATACAGCAATAATCATTATAAATATTCATGGTTTGCCTTAACATTAGGATAACATCTGTTTCCAAACATCTGCAATCTGTTTTCAATGCTTCGGTAAAATGTAAATTAGCTATAACTAATACAATAAAGCACTAATGGGGATAATGATAATGAAAGACGCCCATTAGGGCAGGAGTCCAGCTCCATCTCCAATGGCCAGTTTTCTGGAGTTCTCTAGAACTTTGCCTTCCATCTCAAACTTTTCTCGGATGAAAGGGCTTTGAGAAGCTTCTGCTGGTTTCCAAGCACTTCACCAGCAAGCATTTCACCTGCCAGTTCTCCTTTGTGCTTCACCCTTCTCCCTAGGGTGCACACAGATCTTTCCAGAAGTCAGGTCCCCCTGGGCAGATCCCATTCGTGGAACCCTCCACTTCCTGAAGAACTAGGTCCAACTTCTCAGCCTGTACACCAGACCTGTGCTCCTGCCACCTCCCCCAGCCCCAGCATGCCACTGCCCTCAGTTCCTCAAAGGCTCCCAAACACTCCTTTCATTTGCCCTTTACTGCTCAGTTGTTGGTGCTATGCAGAAAACACCCACAACCTGGTAAGGAAGAGACAAACTGGCTAATCATAAAAGGAACTGGAGATATGAACAGGGCAGTCACAGAAGAAATACCAACAGTCAATAACTTCACTTTCACTAATTGTAATTAAAAGTAAATTAAAATAATGATGAATAATAAATAATACTATGATTTTATATTGTGAGACAAAATGGTTAAGACTCAAAAACAATTTGTATAAACTACTCTTATTTATTTAAAATATGTATATATTTGTAAAAACTCTGGAGGAAATATAGATGCAAATGCATCTCTTTAGAGATGCAACTATTTTTTTTAATCCTCACCCAACTCATTAATTTTAGAGAGACAAGAAAGATGGGAGAGAGAGAGAAAAAAACATTGATGTGAGAAAGAAATATCAATCAGTTGCCTTCCATATGTGCCCTGACCAGGGATTGGTCCTACAACCCAGGTATGTTCCCTGACCAGGAATCAAACCCACAAACTTTTGATGTATGGGACAACACTTCAACCAACTGGGCCACCTGGCCAGGGTATAGAGATGCAACTCAACCAAATTGTTGAGGGTTAACTTTGAGACACCTGATTGAATAAGGTGCCTTTGTTTTATTATCTGAATTCATTATAGGAATGTGTATTATATTGTGTAGTTTTTAACACACACACACATTAATTACAAAGGGGAAAAATAGTGAATTTGTAGTGGGCAAATCTGGAGAATACCATCATGACCAAGTTATCAAAATGAGCATCAACATCAATGGGACAAATTGACATCACATGCCTCCTGATGTGATGCTCTGAGGACACAATATTCCTCCTATGAGGTCCCTGACAAAATGCAGAGCTTAGGTTGAAGCATGGGGAAGCATCATACAAGGCCAGGGTAAGGAACATTCTACAGAATTTCATAGGCCAATTGAAATTCGACTATGTAGTCTGTTGTTGACTCTCTAAAAGACTCCCAGGTACAGGATCTGAGATTCATTCCTTAGCCACAGAATTTCCCACACAGGGTGTCTTGCGACTATTCAAGGCTGGAAGACTCATGTAATTTGGGCAGATGGAAGAATATTCACGGATCCATGGGGGTGCTTGACATGTTTTAATTCAAGGGTGGGTGAGCCATGCACGGTGCAAGCTGCATGTACACCTGTATGTCCCTGTGTGTCTCTGCATGTCATCTGTGCCCTGGTGTGGCACCCCAGAATGGCACCATGTGGCACCCAGCAGGGAGCTGAAGCCAGCAGGATGGAAACAGACCTTATGCAACAGAGCTTCATACTATGTATGCAAAGCCACTCAAGGCTATGGGAACAATTTGTTGGACCCAGTCTCAAGGCTATGAGAACTGTTTATCAGGCCCATTCTCAAGGTTATAGGAAACTGCTTCCCTTAGTTGCCCAGACACCTGGGTGAGGAAGCCAGACTACCTCTATTTACCCTACACAGGGGTTACCTACTGGTCAGTTCTCTGAGTTACCAGAGCCCTCAGGCTGTGGATCCAACCCCTGTGGTGGGACAATTCTGCCCCTATTTTTAACAAGCCTGAACAGGGCCTCTCCTGTCTTTCCATTTTCACCTTGTGAGGTCACTCTGGCCCCCATGGCATGGGATTGCCTGGGAACTATGCATCATAGACCCATGGACCACTCTGTAAATAGTTAAATTAGGATCCAGCTTTCCCCACTGGGAAGTTCTGTGTTTGACTGTGAACATCTTTCTTGCTGTTCCCTGGGGGCACCACAGGTAACCACCTGCAAAATGGGATGAGCAAGTGGGAGGTGGGGGCTGCTTGGAGCCTCATCCTCAGACTGTCCTCCCAGGGTCCTCTGAGAGGGGCTTCTGGTCTGACCCTGGCACTAGGGAGCCTGGAAGATGAGAGACCTCACCCAGCCAACTTCTAAGTGACAGCTGGAGTCGGGTGAGAGCCACCAGGGGCAAGTAGAGTCTAAGGAGGAGCCAGGACAGCTGCATGGAGTCATGACTGTGGCTGGGAAGCTGCATGACAAGGAGCACATTCCAGAACTCTTGGGCCTCATGTTCCTCTCTGGCTCAACTGGATTAAGGTCTCAATGTGCCAAGCACAGTTTTTGGCACATTCTGGAAGCTGAGTAACCCCTTATCTACCCTTCATTTCACCTCTTTCTCTGGTTGTACCCCAAAGCAGTGAGGGTGAGGCTGGAAGAGATGGCTCTTTCCCTCAATGTCAGTGGTTAGTGAATGAAAATATGTTTGTATTTCATCAAGTGCATGTTGTAGAATTTTAGATGATTTAAATTGTTGCTAAAATTTCAGTCACTAAAGAGAGTTTTTTACTTATTTTTAATTATATTTTATTATTCATGCTATTACGGTTGTCCCAAATTTCCTCCTTTGTCCCCCACTACCAAGCTCCCCCGACTCCCTCAGGCGATCCCCACACCATTGTCTCATGCCCATGCATCATGCATATATGTCCTCTGGCTACTCTATTCCCTATGCTGTACTTTACATCCACATCGCTATTCTGTAACAATCAATTTGTACTTCTTAATCCCTTCATCTTTTCACCAGTCCTCCCAATGCCCCTCTCATCTGGCAACCATCAAAACATTTTCTGTATCTGTGATTCTGTTTCTGTTCTGCTTGTTTGTTTATTTTGTTTTTTAGATTGAGTAGTTGATAGATATGTATTTATTGCCATTTTATTGCTCTGATACAGTTTTGATCGTCTTCTTCCTCTTAAAAAAGACACTTTAACATTTCATATAAAACTGGTTTGGTGATGATGAAGTCCTTAAGTATTTTCTTGTCTGGAAGCTCTTTATCTGTCCTTCAGTTCTAAATGATAGCTTTGCTGGATCTTGGTTGTAGAACCTTGATTTTCATTACTTTGAATATTTCTTGCTAATCTCTTGTAGTCTGAAAAGTTTCTTTTGAGAAATCAGCTGATAATCTTATGAGAGCTCCCTTATATGTAACTAACTGCTTCTGCTTTTAAGATCTTCTCTTTGTATTTAGACTTTACCATTTTAGTTGTAATGTGACTTAGACTGTACCTCTTTGGGTCCATCTAATTTGGGACTCTCCATGCTTCCCGGATTTATATGTCTACTTCCTTCAACAAGTTAGGGAAGTCTTCTTTCATTATTTTTTCAAATAGATTGCAATTTATTGCTCTTTCGCTTCTCTTTCCAGGACTCCTATGAAAATGTTGGTATACTTAAAGTTGTGTCAGAGGCTCCTTACACTACCTTCATTTTTTTTGGATTCTTTTTTCTTCTTGCTGTTCTGATTGGTTGGTTTTTGCTTTCTTATGTTCCAAATTGCCGGTTTGATTCTCAATTTCATCCACTCTTCTGTTGAGTCTCTGTAACTTAGTGTATCCTTCATTTCTGACTGGATCTTTTCCATGCTGTTGAGGTCCTCAACAGAGTTCCTTGAACATCCTTATAACCAGTGCTTTGAACTCTGCACCTCATTGATTACTTTTCTCCATTTAGTTTAGTTCTTTTTCTGTAATTTTGTTCTGTTCTTTCATTTGGGTCTTGTATTTTGTTTCCTCATTTTTGCAGCCTCCCTGTGCTTGTTATTATGTATTAGGTAGAGCTGATACATCTCTCAGACTTGATATAGTAGATGTCCTGTAGGGCCCAGTGACATAGCCTCCCCTATTACCCAAGCTGTGTGTTCAAGGTGTGCCCCTCTGTGGGCTGTGTACACTCTCCTGTTGTAGTTGAGCCTTGATTGCTGTTGACACAACTAAGTCCAGCCACTGCCTATGTTCTGCCTGGGGTTACACAGCATAAGCTACAAAGCGATCTGTAGATGGATGCTATTTGTACTCGGCTTGGAGGTGTCTAGGACATGCCAAACTGTAAAGCAAAGCTGGATGCTACTAGTGCTTGGCCTGAGGCAACCTAGCTAGAGGTGCATGGCTCACTGAAGCCAGATTCTGCTTGTTTGAGAGAATTTAGGAAAATTTGAACCATGGGCCAAGACAAGACATTCATATGAAAAAGCTACTGGAAGCAGCTTGGGTGGGCCTGAAAGTTGGGTGTGGTGGGGTTTCAGGGAATCACCAAGGTAGGGCGAACAGGGTGACCCAGGATGACAGGGCCTCAGATATGGTGCTTTTGAGAGAGGGCTCCAAAAAGGAACAGTGCAAGCACTTTTCTGTGGGCGAAAGCTCTCTCCCTGATGCCAGACCACTCATTTCCTCTCTGTATGTCTCTGATGCCTTTTAATCGGCTGGCCCCACACTGGAGCTCAGAGGAATGAGTCTGAGTAGGTCTATGCATGGGCCCTGTAAGAGGAACCACTGGGACTCCAGCAGTTACTGTCCCCCACAACCTCAATCTCCACTGGTTTTTGCAGCCAGGAGTTATGAATACTTATCTTTCTGGCACTGGAACCCTGGGCTGGGTGGCACTGGTATGGGACTGGGACCCCTTGCTCCTGAGACATCCCTCCTGATTTTTATTCACCATACATGGGTGTGGAACCAGCCCATTCTGCATCTCCACCCCTTCTTCTAGTTTCAATGTGGCTTCTTCTTTAATTCCATAGTTGTAGGACTTCCATTCAGCTCAATTTCTGATGGTTCTGAATGATAGTTGTTCCATAGTTTAGTTGTCATTTTGATGAGGTTGTGTGAGGAGGCAAGCCATGTTTCCCTACACAGACATCTTGACTGGAAACCAAGGAGAGTTTTTTATATAGAAGAAAGAAGTGTGATGGGAATCTCACTGTAAGAATTACCTAAGTCAGTCACATTACCTGAATGTCCTGTAACATGAACCTTTGGTTTATATTTAGGTACAGTGTAAGTGAAATATAACCCCTGTATCTAAACTTAATATCTATTTAGGGCCCCTATGCCACTGTTGATGTAAACTTGAGTTCAGTCCATTCAGAATTCCCTGCCTTTTTCCTGGGGGCACAGGGGCACCACTGGCCCTCTCTGGCCTTGGCAGGGACATCCTAGTTCTGGCTGGTATTGTTGCCAGGCTGGCTCCCAGCCTCTTCAAATCCCCTCTCCACAGCTACTGCCTGTCCCTCTCCAGCACCAGAAAACACCACTGCTCCTATTTCTCCTGGGCTCAGAACACCTCTGTGGGCTCATGCAAGGCCCAGCTGCCTGAACAGTCCTCCTGAGTAGCAACTCCCCTGGGGTCTTTCCACCTACCTGGAGTCCTGATAGTGGAAAGAACCCCTGTAGTTAGCTCTACTGGCCAAATGTTTCCAGTTCTCACTACAGGCATGGGACAGGGTTGTACTTCTCTGTTCCCTTGAAGTGAGATGTGGCCTATGACCTGCTTTGGCCAATTAAAAGAGAGAAATGGCACTAGCATCTCTGGCAGAAGCTTGGGAGGGGGTTGCTGGGGATAGATCAAGCAAAAAAGAACTCATAGACATGGACAACAGTGTGGTGATTGTGGAGGGGAGGGAATGGTGGAGGTGGAAAAGAGTGTACGGGGGATAAATGGTAATGGAAAAAAATACAATTTAAAAAACTTTTTTAAAAAGCCAGTCTGCAATTTGTCACACTTCTCTTTTCCTCTGCTATGAGGACTAAAGTGAGGCTTTGGATTATGGCTGCTTCCTCAGCCCAGGTCCCCACAGTGTGCAGATGTGAGAGAGAGTTCTCAGTCTACCCACAATGGATGTGGAGTGACAGTGAGAGATTAACCTTATTTGTTAAGACAATGAGATTGGGGTTGTTTGTTATTGTAGCAAAGCCTACCCATCCTGACTGCTATAGAGACACAAATTCCCTCTGCTCTTGACCTGCCAAGTGAACTTATCATCTTACTTGTCAGTTTTCCCTCCCTAGCCTATCCCCTAAGGCTAGACTTTTGAAACTTAAAAAGCAAAAAATAACTCATATTTCTTTACTGTTCTGCTGTCCTTCTCTGAGGGAACAAATGCTAACTGACTGGGGAATAGATGGAGAGGAAGGCCAGGACTTTGAAGATGGAAGAAGGGACCATGAACTAAGGAATGCAGGCAGCCAGTAGAAGTTGGAAAAAGCAAGGAAACGGATTCTGCCCTAGACCCTCCAGAAGGCATGTAGTCCTGTGGACACCATGACATTAGCCCAGTGAGATCCAAATTGGACATCTAACCTACAGAACTGTAAGATAATAAATTTCTGTTGTCTAAGCTGCCTAGTATGTGGGAATTTATTATAGTAGCAATAGGAAACTAATAGTCTTAGTTTCTATTTATAATATTTCTATCACATGTGCAGGCAGGTGAGTCACCAAGGTTCCTTAAAGTAAATCTTTTCTCCACTCTGGCCATTGGTTTCATCCAAGCCCAGCTGTTGTCATCCCAGCATCAGTCCCAGAAGACTACTTCACTCCCTCTTCTCTGACTACCTCTACCAGCACTGCAGCCTTCTGGACCTTTGAATATTCTTTAGAATGAGATCTACTTTTTTTAAAACTTGAATGACCTCCTTCTTGGCTTCTGCTTCCCACCTGGGGTGACCCTTTGTCTCTGCTGCCTCCCTTAGTCTCAACATTACAGCCATCCCAAAACAAGAGGCCCTTTCTACCACCCTGCCTCAGGAATGCCACCAATTCTTCAGGTATGCCCCCACCCCTGCTGTTTTCTGCCAATGAGCCTATCCAAACCCCACCAATGTGACCTCTAGCAGAATAGGGAGGTCCCAAGTTTGATCTTTCTGGGCACCTCTAAGAGTGCACTGTCCATTATGGGAGCCACTACCTTATGTGGTGATGTACATTTAAATCTAAATTAATGAAAAGTAAAACCTCAGTCACACAGTTACCTTAGCCACATTTCAAGTGCTCAATAGCCACATGGGGCTAGTGGCTACTGTATTGGACCACACTGATGAAAATTTCCATCATCGCAAATAGTTCCGTGGCACAGCCCTGTCCTGAGATATTCTTTCCCTTTAACTCCTCGAGTGCCCTCTTAGCTTAGAGAAGAAACACCTATTTTCATTTATGCCTGGCTTTGAGGAAGCTTTAGTATTCCTTCTTCTTGGAACATTTGTGTGTTCTGCTTCCTCCCCATCTACAGAATAGGTATTTCTGGCCCATGATAAAAGAATTCCAACATGTAGCATGTGGCCATGGGCCTCAGAATCTGTCTTCCTCATCAAGAATGCCTTCCTCTGGGACTTCCAGCCAAGATGGAGGCATAGATGGAAATACTGTGCCTCCTCGCACAACCAAAATTAAGGACAACAAAGATTTAGAAACAAAAATACAACCAGAACAGACAGAAAATTGAACTGTACAGAAGTCCAACAACCATTCAACCAGACCCGTAAGAGGGGCGGAATCAGCAGCCAGTGGAGAGGGGTGGAGGCAGGAAAAGGTGGTAGCTGCCAGACCTGGGAGCACAGGCAGCGTGGGGCTGACTGCAGTCACACATTCGCGTGCAGAGAAACAAGGCAAAAATGGGCAGCGAGACAGGCCACACAACCCAGGGTCCAGTGCTGGGAAATAAAGCCCAAAAGCACCAATTGCAAAGGTGCTAGGAGAGACTCCCGGCCCCACAGGAGAGTTCATTGGAGTGACCCACAGGGTCCTAGAATGTACACAAGCCCATCCACCTGGAAACCAGCACCAGGAGGGCCCAATTTGCTTGTGGGAACTGGCAGAAGAGACTGAAATCCAAGAGAGAGCAGAGCAAGAGCCATTATTCCCTCTCTGACCCTGCCCCCACAGTGTCACAACCCAGCCACTGGGTTGCCCCACCCTGGTAAACACCTAAGGTTCTGCGACCCATATGTAACAAGCACAACCAAACCAAAAAATTATGGCTCAAATGGAAGAATAAATCAAAGCCCCAGAGCCAATACTTTTAAGCAACCAAGAGATAGCCAACCTATCAGATGCACAGTTCAAAACACTGGTGATCAGGATGCTCACAGAACTGGTTGATTTTGATCACAAATTAGATGAACAAATGAAGGCTACACTAAGTGAAATGAAGGAAAATGCACAGGGAAACAACAGTGATGGAAAGGAAACGGGGACTCAAATCAATGGAGTGGACCAGAAGGAAGAAAGAAACAACCAAACAGAAAAGAGTGAAGAAACAAGAATTCAAAAAAAATGAAGAGAGGCTTAGGAGCCTCCAGGACATCTTTAAACATTCCAACATCTGAATTATAGGGGTACCAGAAGGGGAAGAGGAAGAGCAACAAGTGGAAAACTTATTTGAATGAATAATAAAGGAGAACTTCCCCAATCTGGCAAAGGAAATAGACTTCCAGGAAATCCAGGAAGCTCGGAGAGTCACAAAGAAGTTGGACCCAAAGAGGAACACACCAAGGCACATTATAATTACAGTAGCCAAGATTAACATGAAGGAGAGAATTCTAGAAGCAGTGAGAGATAAGGGGACAGTCACCTACAAAGGAGTTCTCATCAGATTGTCAGCTGATTTCTCAAAAGAGACCTTACAGGCAAGAAGGGCCTGGAAAGAAGTATTCCAAGTCATGAAAGGCAAGGACCTACATCCAAGATTGCTCTATCCAGCAAAGCTTTAATTTAGAATGAAAGGACAGATAAAGCACTTCTCAGATAAGGTCAAGTCCAAGGAGTTCATCATCACCAAACCCTTATTATATGAAATGTTAAAGGGACTTATCTAAGAAAAAGAAGATAAAAAATATGAACAGAGAAAGGACAGCAAACTCATGGTTATTAACAACCACACCTAAAACAAAAGCAAACTAAGGGGAGAGCTAAAACAGGAGCGGAGCCACAGAAATGGAGATCACATGGAGGGTTAGCAACAGGGGAGTGGGAGGAGGAGGCAGGGAAGAAGGTACAGAGAATAAGCAGCATAGACGGTGGGAAGAAAATAGACAGGGGGAGGGCAAGAGTAGTGTGGGAAATGTAGAGGCTAAAGAACTTATGACACAGGGACATGAACAAAAGGGAGGGAGTGCGGGTGGGAGGGAATGTGCAGGGTGGAGGGGAATGAGGGGGAAATGGGAGAACTGTAATGGAATAATCAATAAAATATATTATTAAAACAATGCCTTCCTCTGTTGCAGAGATTTGAAAGCTTAAACTCCATTTCCCAGAGTCCCTTGCAGTTAGAGTCTTAGATTTAAAATGGTTTGTCAATTAGAACCACTTACATGAGATTAGAAGACAGAAGGGAGGTGGAGGCCATCCTCCTAAAGCTTAGGAGCTGTTCTCTGGTGGCAAATAAGAAAGACCAGGGTCCAGCCTCCTGCTCAATGGAGTTGAGAGATGGTTGCAGCAGCAGCTGGATTCAGTGTTTCAGTGTCCATCTACCACCTTCATGGGGCACGAGGCAGTCGTCTCCAACACCAGTATCCAGGCAGTAGGGGCAGCAGCAGCTCCCTGGTCCAAATTTCCTGGTTCCCAAGACTCAGCTATGGCAATGTGTTCTGGAACTAAATTCCTACTCCACAGTGTCTTGTAGTCGTTCCTGGAGACTCAGGCTAGAACCTGTTCCTCTATCTCTTCAAATGATTTTGTAAATCATTTCTGCAATTTCCTTTATTAAATTCCTTTCTGCTTAAATACCTAGCATCTTCCCTGCAGGAATTCAGGGAACAGCTAGGTCAGGTAAATTCTGGAGCAGAGCGACTGCCTGGACATCTCTAAAATGTTAGTTTGCCCACAGTTCTGATGATTTGTCCTGGAAGTAGAAACCTCAGTAGCCATCTGCAGAGCTGGGCTACCTGACACCTGCCTTCACTTAATGTAATGGTTTTGTAACCCAGCTGTTAAGAATTCTAGGATCTGTCCTGACTGGTGTGGCTCAGGGCCCCAGCCAGTGAACCAAAGGGTCACCAGTCCGATTCCCAGTCAGGGCACATGCCTGGG
>PVKM010048763.1:0-11114 GCA_004027735.1 Carollia perspicillata
GCTGGTGTTCCCATTGAGGGCCAGGCCGGCCTTGCCTGGTGAGTGAGGGATGCTGAAGATGGGGTATCTGGTCACTCGGTCCATGGTCTGGGGGTTTCAGCCCAGCACAGGTTCCAAGTGTGGAGATATTCTCAGCTCCCTGAGGATGAGAGAAATGACGGCCACCAGGTCAGAGCACTTGAGGAGAGGCACAATGTCCTTTTTCTCAAAGGGCAAAGTCCTGCCCAAGTGGCCTCTGTGATTGGTTCAGGGATGGATAAGTGACCCAGCATGGCCAATCAGAGTCTTCTGGCCCCTGGCCCCTGTGATCGGTTCCAGGATGGACATATGACTCAACCTGGTCAATGACATGAAATCCTGGGACACGGCGATGAATGTGGAAATTGTACCCTCTTCCCGGTAGGCTTGTTAGGTTGGTAGGGCAAAACTGAGAAATGCCTAGGGGCCACACATGCCCCCTTGTGGACACAGTCTGCTCTAGAGCAACCCCAATACAATAGCTTAAAAATGTTGTTTGAACTCCTGGATCCAGCCACACCTGAATCTCACACCTGTACTAACCCAACAACTTGCCCTATAGGTGTCTGACCTTTGCAAGCACCCCTGCCACCATCTTCCAGACACTGCACACTCTGCCTTGGGGGTCCCCAGCTACCTTAATCATACTCCTCCCCTCTTCCACTCAGTTTGCCGTGTCCGGACCCAAAGTCATCCCTGGGCCAGCAGCACAGGTGTCTGCCTCTGTCCCAGGGCATACGCATTCTGAAATGCCTTCTGTGACCATTTTTATCTGACATTTACAGATGCTTCCAGGAGGCTCACCTGTTGCTGAGGGATGTCCAGTGGAAAAACTGAGGCCCAGAGAGGAGTGGCAACTGGCAGGCTCCAGCTTTCTGGGTTCCATATCCCAGTTCTGTCTCCTGCACCTGCCCAGCAGGACCCCTTGTCCCACACCAGACAAACCATCTGCCTCAGCCCCGTAAAGCCAAGACAGGCTAAGGAGCACCTTGGACCTTGTCCCCCTGGGCTGGGCAACACCCTGACCCAGTGCCCCAGGGAGGCCCAGCTCCCTGTCCCTCCATAAATTTCCAGGTTCCTGCTGAGCATGACTCCAGGAACTTTCTAGAAGGTCGCACCCCTGGTGTCACACCTCTGTGGCTGCTGGCATCTCCAGAGTTCAGTTCTCACCGCCTTCCCCAAGCACTCGAGGCCGCCTCCATCTGATCTCAGCACAAACCCCGAAACTCTGTAGGCACCTCCAACCCTTTGCCTGGAGGTCCCTTGTTTCTGCACCTCCAAACCCTCCTTAGCTGCAGCCCACAGGACAGCTTCTCCAGGAAGCCCCTCGGATTGCCTCCACTGTCGGAGCCCATCACCTTGGCACCCTCCTGTGTGTCCTGCTCAGCACCCTAGTGCTAGGTGTCGCCATTTCGCAGCTAAGGAAAGGGAGACAGACTGGTCCCAACTGCTCCAGCAGCCTTGCCTCCAGCCTTGGACTCCGGCTCCACCAGAGCTGCTATATACATTCGCTGCCTTTTCACACCACCTTGGCTGTGGAAGCTAGCTGTGGTTCTAAGAAGGAAAATGCAGCATGTTGCCGAATTCGGGAAGTGTCATCAAGCAACCTAAAATCGATCCTGGGAACAATGTTACAGCGAACAAGTTATGTATCACACCCGCTTTTATAGATATCAAAATTGAAACTATAATTAGGAAAACAATATCTAAATCAAGTGACTCAGTGAATCCCAGGCCACCGGGCTGAGCCACTGTCCCAATGGCCAAGCAACCCCCTACAGAGATTTCTTTCTCCTTGAAAGTTGCTGGGGGAGGTGGACATGTCTTGGAAAGGGGAATAAACTTATTTCAGGCCTGTCTTCTCCCACCTGAAGCCATCAGCCCAGGACCCTTTCTCCCAGGGGCCCCAGGTGAGCACCCCCATGGCAACCCCGAGTCTGGTACTCTGCAGGGACTTCATAAAGGCTGGCCGGACAGGGTGCGGTCTCTGCAAACACCCCTCACCCCCGGTGCTCAGGACCTGGGGCTGGGTTATTTCAGCTGCAGGCCTAGCTGCCCCTCCGTGGCCCCGCTCCGCACCACAGCCTCTCCTCCGCGTCAGCTCTGTCCCCATGCACTGGGGCTCCCTGGAGAGCGCAGGTGTGGCAGGGTTGACACGGGAGTGTTTACTGAGTGACTAGCTGGATGTTCGCTCACCAGGATTTATAACCCACAAGGGACATTAACTCCTGGGAAAATGACCAGTCTGCCCAGGGGGTGTTGGGTCTCCCTGCCAGGTGGGGCAAGGGTGGGGGGCACCACTTCCGCCTTGGCTCATTCCTCCCAGGTGATTCACTGAGGAAAACAAGGCATGGGACTCAGGCTGGGTCTTGGGTTCAAAGTCCCAGGGCCCCCCTCACCTGTGGCCTCGGGCAAGTCTCAATTCAACCCTTATCTTATTTGCTCCTCACAAGATCCTGTGATTCTTGTCTCCAATTTACAGCAGAGGGAACCAAGGCCCAGAGAGGGGAAATTGCTCACCTGAGGTCACACAAGAGTGTTGGAGCAACAGGTCCTGAAGCTCAAATCCTTACTCCCAGTTGGTTGCCACCTCCTTCAGGAAGCCTCCCCGGATTGCTCCTTCCCAGCCCCACCCCATATCCATGTCAATACCAAACTGAACGTTGGTGTATGGCCCCTGGTGCCACACATCTGCTTCCTCAAACCGAAACTGGCCTTCTGCCATCAGGGCAAAGGCCTGCCGGAGTGTCTGTGGCTCAGACAGGGAAGATCACACAGCAGTAGGGAGGGGCTCTGGGGGCTCCTCTACTGTCACTCAGGGCTAGAGTCCCCCAGGCCCCTGGCTGGGCAGAACCCCTGCCCCTTCGGCATACCTGGACATTGGACTGAGTCTCTGTGTCTCCTACTGGACAGAGCCTCCGTGCTGACACGGGACACGCTGACTGCCCCACCCCCACCCTCCTTCTGAGTGCCCCCGCCAAGCTCTGGGCCCTGTGGGGGTATTGTATGCTGCTTCCCAAGCAAGGCTGTGGCCAGTGCTAAGTGCCTCCCCAGCAACCTCCAGAATTCCCAGAATTCATGGGCAAGGTTGGGGGTGCCCTCTGGCCTCTGGCCATGGTGCCCATTGGGCCCCTCCCTTGGAGGGTCAGGGCACGGAGTTCTTAGATTTGGGGCCAGAAGCCCAGGGTGGAGACTGAGGCCCTGGCAAGGTTCAGGGATGGTGCTTGTGCTCTCGGGGCAGGGGCGGGGAGGGTGGGAAGGACACAGGCCTCGGGCCTCGGAGCAATGGGTGTGCAGAGCAGTGGGAGACTCCCACCAGCCCGACACCCCAGCCGGGTCCTGATGAGCACCAGGTGAGGGTGGGTGTCTCCCTCCCTGCTGCCCAAGAGCCCCCCCGGGGAACGGCTGATGCCAACTGACACACGAACCCCCATGCCCAAAACAGAGCCCAGCCCATGCAAGACCCCACCTCCCACAGCTTCGAGCGTGTCCTGCTCCCGTACGCCCCCGGCCTCACCTGCCAGCTCCTGGCCCCCGGTAGCCGTCAAGCCTCGGCTCCACACTGGCGGCACTGCCCTGCCCATGGGTTGCCAGGGGACAGGGCCCCACCCAGGGGAGGCAGGGGTACCCCTCCTCCTCGGCCCCACCCGGGGTTAAGGAAACAAAGTCCTGAGAAGGAGAAAGAAAGCCAATACCCAGGCAGGGTGGAGGGCGGGCACCGTGCCCATAGCACGCTGCTTCCAGCCCCCAGCCCCCAAGGCCTCCAGCCCCGGAGCTGCAGCTCCTCCGAAACCTCCCTTTAGCTGCCACCTGGCTTTCCCACCATCTTTCAGTGCCACTCAGAGGAGGGACATCCCTTGCCCAGAGTCACACAGCAGGTCCGGGAACCAGCCGTTCGTTTCTGGCTTGTGGGGGTCTAAGTCCTCGACCCCTGTGGTGCCACCTGGCTCCGTCCATCCTTGGGGTTGCTCTCCCCCCCCCGCCCCCCAGCCCTTTCCTGAGAAAAACCCAGCTTGCCTGTGAGTCTGGGTTCCAATCCCTGGGACCTCTCTGAGCCTCTGCTTCCTCCCGGTGAAATGGGACCATCACACAGCTGGGGCAGCTCCCCAGGCCGCTTGGCCATAGAGAGCTGACTGAGCGTACCAAAAGTGCCAGGGAGTGCTGAGGGGTGGGCAAGGCCCAAGTCCTGCTGACGGACAGGGCACCGAAGTTCTCACTGGGCAGCACGCTCTCCCAGGTGCTCAGCTGTCCTGCCCGATTCTGGGTTGAGGCGCGAACGGCCAGGGCGGCAGGAGCCCCGTGTTTACAGGGAAGACAGGCAACTGGGACCAGTGGCCAGTCTACAGGGGAGGGGGCATAGTGGTTGGGCAAGGTTTCTGTCCTGACCCTTGGCTGGCTGCAGGGATCCTCTGACCCTCAGTCTCTTCTTCCACTGAATGGGCCCCGAGCCCCAAACCTGGCAGGGCAGCCTGGGATGGAGGGTTTGAGACAGGTCCAGGTAAAGGGCCCAGCCCCAGATGGCAGCTTGAGTGTGCACCATGGGCCACTTCCGTCAGGACCTGGGATGGACGTCCGCACTGCCTCCCCCACACCACTGTGGGTCCTTTGATCTGTTTTGCAGATATGGAAACTGAGGTACAAGTTTCAAGTTCTAAGGGCAGACAGCGTTCGTGACGGGGCTGGGGTTTGCACCTGAGCCTTCCATACTTACCACCGTATTGCCATAGGGAGAAACTGAGGCCCCTAAAGGCAGAGACTGCATCGCCCAGTGTGCTAGGGCACTGTGGAGTCAGGGACCCTGATGTCCTGCTTCCAGACAGGGTAGCCTCCCACTCAGGGTTCAAAGCCCATTGAACAGATGGGCAAACTGAGCCCCAAGGGGGCAGCGACTTCTCCCAGTCACAGAGAGACAGAAGAGGGTTGCAACCCTCATAAAATGCTTCCTCCCTTGTGGCCCCATCTATTTTCCAGAGACTGGTTCCCTGCAGAACTTGGGGGTGTCTATGGGGTCTTTTAGATTTCCTGGGGAGTTGTGAGCCCGTCAAAGGGCAGCCTCGCAGCCTAAGGACAGCAGAGGGGAAAGGCGCGTATGGAACAGACGGCTCCGCAGGAAACAGAAAGCGAGTCCTGCACTGGCGTGGCCCTGTTCCCTCCAGGTCTTACCTGCCCAGGTGCTGCTCGAATTTGCTCAGGTGCAGGTGTGGCCTCCACTGATGTCTCCACCACCGCACTGGTTGAGCTGGACGGATGCAGGGGCCCCACACGGCCTCCCTTTATGTACACTTCCGTGGGCCCCACCCCTGGCTAGCCACACCCCCTGCCCCACTTCCGGCCCCCGAAATCCAAGAACTCCAGGACACAGGGCGTTCACAGGGTTTATTTGCTTCTCTGGGAAAGTCAATTACACGGGCCTGTCACACATCGAAAGCAGAGGGGCAGCAAGGGCACTTCAGCGGAGGCTCTCAGCTCGAGGACTTGGCAGCTCGAGGAGGGAGGGGTCCATGCCACTGCTGGCAACCACCTCAGAGAGGGACTCTTCTCCCACCATTGAGGGGCAGAGCTGAGACAGGCCGGGCTGGTTTCAGGAGGCCCCTGCATGGCTCTGCTGAGGCAAGGGGTGGCCTCAGTCTGGGCACAAGGTGGGGGGCCCCCAGGAGAGGGGCCCAAGATGGGGCCTGGTCATCCTACAGCCCACACAGGAGAGGGTCTGTGAGCATGGGCATGAATGTGCCTCTGAGGACTAGTGTGGCTGCAACCTGGGAGATGTGAGTGCACATCTGGGTGTCAGCTGCCCACAGGATGAGAGTCCCTCACCCCTCACCCCTTCTAGTGAGAGGGGTGAGGCTTACGTGGGGCTGGGTAGCCAATGGGGGCCTCCTGCTGCAGCCCAGGGGAAAGCTCCCTGCCCCAGGCTGTGTGCCCCTCTGCTGCCCAGCACGGGCCCAGCCCAGCAGAAGTGGCAGTGGGCCTGGTCTCTGGGGTATGGCTGGGGAGACCCAGGACCCTGGCCCAAGCAGCCTGGAGAATGGCCTGGGCAGCCCCCGCAGGGTCCCCAAATTAGCACCAGGAGGAAGGAAGGCCCAGTGAGGGTGGGAGCTCAAGACGAGAAGTGGCTCACGCAGCCCTGCTCTGTGCAGGGGGCAACTCGGAGACCCTCGCCTGCCCCCTCCAGAGGACAGCACAGGCGTCATAGACTCCCCTAAGTGGGGGGTGTCCTCTGGGCTCCCCCTTCCTAGGCTCCATCGTCCACTGGCCGTGCCCACAGAGAGCGTAAAGGGAGGGGCACAGAAGGCTGGGTGCCCAGAGGGAGCCCTGCTCCGCTCTAAGAACTGGAGCCTGGTCCCTGAATGAGGCTGCCCGAGGGGGTGCAGCCTCGCCCCAGCTGCCCAAGATCCCAACGCCAGTGCCTTGGCTGAGGAACCCCACTTCCAGGGGCTGAGTGGGGACAGGAAAGGCCCCTGGGACCTCTCAGCTCCCTAGTCCCTCTCCAGCACGTCCCCGTGGAGACCTCCTTGGAGGCGGCACGAAGGCATCGGCAGGACGCCCAGGGGGCGGCGGGCTTGCCTGGGGCAGCACAGAGGCCCGGGTCCCACCAGCCAGGAACCCTGCGGGCAAAAGCCCGTATGTGGAGCTGCCGTGACATGTGGGGGGAATCCTCGTGTTTCGGGAAAGGGGGTGTGTCCGTGTGTCCGCCCTACCAGGCACAGGTGCACGGCTCAGCGGTTTAGGGCACGTCAGGGTGGTGATGGGTGCGGGACCCCTGTCCCTCTCTTTCCGGTGAAAGAAAACTCAGGAGGAAGATGTGACAACGCGGCACGTCCTGGGGCCCGTGACTGTGGGTGGAGGGCGGGCAGGCACCGGCCGGGCTGTGGGTGTTTGGTGTGGAGGGCGGGGCCAGGGTCTGGGGCCTGCGGCTCACATGATGGAGCAGCATTTACAGCGCTGCTTCTTCACGTCAAGGTCCTGGGCGTCGCTGGCAGGGGCCTCGGGCCCCACCTGGTTCTCTTCCCTGGAGCCTGCAGGGGCAGGGGGCTCCGCCACACTGCCGTTGGGTGGGGCGGCCTCCTTGGGCCCCGCCTCATCCTCTATGACCACCAGCTCCGCCGTGATGGTGTCCTGCAGCCCCAGCACCTTCTGCGTCTCCGCCTCGTCCTCCACATTCTGGTACCCCATGAAGATCATGGTGACGGGGGGCTCCTGGCCGGGCTGGATGCCCGGTGGGCCTGACGTGGCCTCACCCGGCTGCGCCTGCACCCCGGTGATCTCCCGTCTGGAGGGCGTGGTGGTCTGGGCGGCTTCCTCCGATGTCCCCCTCGTCTCCACTGCCCCAGCCACCGGTCCTGCCTCACTCAGCGTCACCTCATCTGCCTTATGGATGAGTTCGTCCACCTCCGAGGAGCTCAGTGGCTGGATCCCATTCATCGCAGTGCCGTCCACGGCGTGGACCACTGGCAGGGTCGGGTGGAGAGAGAGAGAGAGAGAGAGAGAGAGTAGGGCGGGAGCAAAGGCCTGGCAGGTCCACAAGCCGCCCTCCAGGCTAAAGAGAAAGTCAGGAACCAAACTAGGTGGGCGACCTGAGCTCCCTATTGGGATCGGGGCCACAGCCAAACAGGCGTGCAGGGGAAGGTCCGAAAGCCCCCTGTGTGAACAAAGACTGGAATTCAATGAACTGGGAGGTTATTGTCTTGCATTTTGAAGTATTTGTACTTGCAAAGTAGTTGGTTTGGGTTTTTTTTTTTCTTTTTTCCATTGAAAACATGGTGGGAACAGAAGTGCTGAGAAAGGAAGTGAGTAGCTCAAGGCCGGAGCCGGCCGGGGCTCCCTTGCCCTGAGGAGGCGCAGGGCTCCCAGTCCCCCTTCCCCTGCGGAGGATCCGAATTCAAGTTCGCTCATCCACCCGGTGTTTCGCGTTTGCTTGAAAATGCCCCGAAGGCTACATACACTTTCTCTGAGTTTGGCTTTGGCTGGGGAGGATGGATTAGATTCCCTTGTGCTCTTTCAAGTTTAAATAGCTTATAATTTCCATTTTGATTGATTGCTTCTCTAAACAGATTTATTTAGAAAGATGATTTTAAATTTGGAGGGGAGAGGGGCTGTGGTCTGGGGACACGGAGCATAAACGTAAGTGGCCCCTGCGGCCACCTTTGCAGCTCAGAGCGCGGCCACTTTCTGCAAACGCTCTACCTGTGTTTCACCAGAACACGCGTTCGCCTCGGGGCAGAGTTCCGTGCCTGCAGTCAATCCTTCCCCTGTCCCCCTTAATGGGTCTTGTTAGATGCGTTTTCCAAAATTCTCGACTTTCCTGCTCTGTTTCTCTGATCTGTCACTTCCTGAACTGTGCTGCGGTCTCTGAGGACGAGATCTCAGCACCAGGAGGAGTCCCCGCCCCCTGTCTGAGGCCAGCCCCAGGGCACGGCCGGCCAGAAGCTCCCAGAAGCACAGCTTCCCGCTGCCTGACGCCCCAGAGGAGGAAGGGGCCCAGGAGCCCAAGGACTTGTCTCCTCCCAGGCCAAGGGTCAGGGCTCAGATTGCTGGCTTCTGGCCAGCTGCAAAAATGCTCTCAACTTTCAGTTTCCAAACCCCCAGGGAGGGGCGTCCACACTTCAGGGCCTCGAACTGACTTGGAGCTTGAGGCCCCAGGGTAGGTGTGCCCCAGAGATACAGAATCCAGCCGAGCATTCCCACTGGCCACGGCCCCAAGACAGGAATCCGAGCCCTTGGCTGCCGCAGAAGTGGATCACCTTCCCACTGCTACGCAACCGGTGCCCAGTGGGCAGGGTCCTGACTCCCCAGGGGCTGGGCCAGGCTGGGCAGAGTGGCCACGGGGAGGACCTGCTGCTTAGCACAGGCACCTCCTTTGCCTCTCAGCCCCGTGCCCATTTTTGCTCAGGACACAGGCAGCTGGGACTTGCCCAGGACCACACGGCTGGTGAGAGCTGGGCCCGAAGTCCTCCCTGGGTCTGTGCCCCAAACCAGAGCAGAGCTGAGCTGGGACGGAGCCCCCACAGTGACATTCTGACACCCCAGAGGCTCACATGACCACTTTGGGAGTAAAAACCACAATGGAATGTCACACACCCCCCCCAGAGGATGGCTTTACTACTAATAAAAAAAATGGACATTAACGAGTGTTGTCAAGGGTGTGGAGAAACTGGAACCCTCGTGCACTGCCGGTGAGAAAATAACACAGTGCAGCCGCTGAGGAAAGCACCCGGCAGCTGCTGGGAAGGGTAAGCAGAGGCCCCGGGTGACCCGGCAGTCCCCCTCCTGGGTAACTGCCCGGGAGCAACGAACACATTCACCCACGTGAACTCATAAAACCATAATATGGAAACAACCTAGATGTCCATCAGCGGATGGCTGGGAAAACACAATGTGATCCATCCAAACCACGGAATATCCTTCAGCCGTAAAATATAAACACGATGGACTTTGCAAACACGATGCCCAGTGAGAGGAGCCAGACACAAAGGACCACGCAGTGCGTGAGTCCACTCATGTGGAATGTCCAGGACAGGCAGGGCCACAGGGACAGGAAGTGGGTTAGTGGTTGTCAGGGGCTGGGGGAGGGGGGTGACGGGTTTCTATCTGGGGAACAAAATGTCCTGGAATTAGCCAGTGGGGGCGCACAGAGTGGTGGAGACACCCATGCCCACTGAGCGGTGCGCTGAACACTCTGGGAGCCGTCTTCTCGCCGGGCAGGTTTGCGGCCGCGCCAATGGGCTCTGGGGCTGAGCGGCATGCGCCTTGTCCTGGGTTCAGGAGTTGGCCCTGTGAACTCCGTTCCACGAAGAAAGCTAATGTTTGCCTTGATTTTTTAATGCGCCTTTTAAATGTCTTCTTAAAACGTATTTTATTCACTGAAGTGGGTTTGTTTTATTTTACTAGCATCGCAGTAAATGTAGCCTAGAATTCCCCCTCCCTAGGGTCCTTCACGCACACCCTACAGGTCTGCCAGAAGCAAAGAAAAGTTGCAATGCCAAGATGTTTATGAAACTGTTCTGTAAATACTGACGGCCTGCACAGGTTAAGCGAATGTTCTCTGTATTTAAGTAAGAGGGGACTGAATGAAGAGGCAGGTGAATTACACTGAGACACACACTCGTGGGCTGTGGGGCTTCTGCCCCAGCTCCCCTGACGCTGTGTGTTCCGAGTGGGTGTCTCCCACAGCCTGTCCTCCTCCCCATCACCAGGGGGAACCCTAAAAATCAAATCAGATCTCACTGCCTGCTCACCCAAGGCTTCTCCCGTTTCCTCCTTCCACTCTGTACCAGCCCACAGGCTCCTCCTGGTTCCTCCAGCCCCGCAAACTCCACCCCACCTCAGGGCTTTTGCTCAGGGACACAGTTCTCCCTTGTCCTGCTGTGTACCCACTGAGCTCCAGTTTACCTCCCTTGGCCTCCTCCCCACTCTGCTAGAGCAGCTCCTGGTCCCCTCTACATCTCGGGCTTTTTGTAGCCTCTATCACAATAGTATCGGGATTTATTATGAGCTCAGGATTGTGGGGCTGGGCTCACTGGCCAGGAAGTCCTACTGGGAGGTTGCTTCCAGGGCCAAGTCTGTCACCTGGTGCTTAGCCAGCCTTCAAGGCAAGTGCCTGGAGTGAAGGAAGGACGGCCATGGGTCCAGGCTCTAGGCGACAGTGAGCCGAGCCGGATGAGGCCCTGGCCCTGAAAGGCATCCCTGTCAAATTGGATGGGAGTCAGGCTCTGGCTCAGGCAGTGAGAGGGTTTGGGGTGGGGGATGGGGGTGTCGTACCTTTGGTCTCGTCCTCGTAGACCTTGACGCCCTGAGGGAGCGGCTCCCGAGGGAGCAAGGTGGTGCTGGACAGCACCCGGGTCTCCCCGGTCACCTTGTCTTTCTCCACCGTGATCTCAACCGAGTACATGGCTGACACGAGAGGCACGGGTTATGCCACAGCCACCCACCCAAGTGCCCCCCGCTGGGCTGCAGCCAAGCCAGGGAGGGGAGCTGGCAGCGTAGAGCCAAGCAATGGGGATACCCTAGGCATGGCCCTCCCCAGCTCAACATCCTTCCGTGGCTCCCTAGTGCCCTGGCCACAGGCCTGGATTCCTCTGCTCCACAAGAGCCCCATC
>PVKM010048764.1:0-11117 GCA_004027735.1 Carollia perspicillata
AAAAAAAAATCAAAGTTTACATTACGAAGGTCTAAGAGCTGAATGGCCAAACAAATTGTAGGACACTCATACTATGAAATACTACTTAGCAATAAAAAGGAACAAACTACTGATACACACAACAACTTGGGTGAATCTTAAGAGTATTATGTTGAGTGACAAAGCTAAACTCAAAAAGTCATATACTATATAAGTCTACTTATGTAACATTATAAAAAGTGACAAAGTGATAGACATAAAGAAGAGATTAGTGGTTGCCAGGGATTAGACAGTAGGGGGGAGGGAGTAGAAAACTGTGACTACGAAGAGGTTGCATGATCTTTGGAATGGTAGACTAGTTCTGCATCTTGATGGCGGTGGGGGTTACACAAATATATACATGTGATAAAATGATACAGATCTATACACATACTTTTATAAATATCAACTTCCTAGCTTCACTGTGTACTACAGTTACACAAAATGAAAGCAATGGGGGAAACTGAGTGACGTGTACACAGGAATCTATACCATCTTTGTAACTTTCCTGTGAATCTATAATTATTTCAAAATAAAAAGTTTTTTTAAAAATGCAATTAATATTAAGTCATCCAAAAGTTTGGGAAACATGAGAGAACTTAAAAATTTGTTGTAAAGGGTGATGTAAGGTGAAGTGAACCCAAAGAGCAATACAAATGATCATAGTGCAGCCTAGGAAGAGCTGGAGAGTTTGTTCAATACCCTAAAACAAACAGTTCCAACATTTACTGAGTACCCAGTATATACAACCTGGTGCCATAAATAGTCGTAGGATTAAGAAAGAGAAATTATTCTACTAAGAAGATAGAATAACTATTAAAAGCATAAAGGCCTCTGCAAAAGCAGTTCCCATTTGTCTGGAATACTCTTCCATTTTTCTGGTTTGTTCTTACTCATCCTTGAACTCTCAGCTCATTGTCACTTCTTCCGGAAATCTCCCTAACTCTCCTCATTGCCCTCTGCATTAGATCAGATTCCCCTACCACATGCTTGTAACAGCATTCTGTATTTTTCATTCATACACTAACCTCCATTCACAAACAAAGAACTGTGTGACGACTTGGTAGCTATTACCCCCACCGCATCCCATTAGGCTAAAATCTCCAAAAGGGCAGAAACAGGTCTGTGTAGTTTGCCACTGTAATCCCAAACCAACACAATGCCTGGTAAATGACAAAAGCTCAAAATATATCACATGAATAAATCTATATAAAGCTGTAATTCATATGTAGAGATGATTAAGCAGACAGTACGTTACTGGGGTTTAGAAGAACCTTAGATCACTTCATCTTGAGAAAGCCAATTTATATGGGATAGAAGGTTTTCGTAGAAGGATAAGCAATCTTATATCCAAAGCTGATAATGAAATGTCAGCCCTTCAGCAATAAAAACCCACTAAAAATTGAAGCAGGGACATGGCACGTCCAATGCGTTCTACAGGAAAATTAATGTGGAGAATGAACTTGAACTGAGAGGGTAAGACATTAGAGGCAGTAAAAATACTTGAGAGGTCACTGTATGAATGCAGGCACAAAATCTTAAGGCCCCGAATGAGAGGGTGACCATGGGAACAGACAGATGTGAGAAACACTAAGAATAAAGAGTCAACAGAATTTAAGAACTAATCAGACATAAGGGCATAAAAGGGGAAAGAGTCTATGATAAGTCAAGGAGTTTACAGTGAGTAATCAGTTAAAGAGAGTACCATTAATAAAAATGGGAAGTCATGACCAAGTCCTTTTAGGAGATGGAATGTGCTTTATTAGAAGTCATGGATAACATCCACACAACTGAAGATGTGAGACCAAATGGAGAAAAGTCAAGGCTGGTAATGTACATGTGTGAGCTGATCACAGTTAAGGTTACAAGGATGAGTAAGATCTTTCAGAGAGGAGAAGGTAAAAAGGGTCTTGAAAAAAATCCTTTAAAATGATATGACTTGCCCCTTGCTTAAATTATATTTATCAAACTATAGAGTCACTCAGACTGTGAGCTCCACTGAGGGCATACCCTTGCATTCTCTAAAGTGTACATTACAGGGGTACCTAACTGGTGCACAATCAGTAACCCATTAAAGGAATCAGTTATTTTCAAGATACTTGCTGATTAATATTTCCTGTTCCACCTTACTTTGTATTTCAAAAATTTGAAAGGAACAGGCTTCACTTTAAATTAGTATAATCAGTGACTTTAGACCATTTAAGTCATTTATCCAAAGATATGACTTCCCAAAGCTGTAGGACTAAAGAACAGAGAAACCAGACTTGGAGACTGTGAAAATCTTAAAAAAAAAAAAGTCCCCAATGAGACTAGGGCTAAAGCAAATCTCCACTAGAAGTAGGGAATACTCTTCAAGAAGTTTCTGAATAAAAGTAATCAAGAAATATTTACTAAGGAAGTGAAGTAAATCAAAAATTTCAATTGTACGTACTATACAAGTTGACAATGTACAAAAAGTAAATAAGCTTCAGGTGAAATGAAAGATAAAATAATGAAAGGGAATTGAGAACAGTGGAGATGCATACTCTCTTAAAAACATATGAGAGAAAAGTCACTGGCCTGATCTCCCACAAAACATTCCTGGATATTGCAGTCAAAGGTGGAGTAATGGGCTAATCTGATTCAATATTTAGGTGAACAGTATTTCCCAGCTGCAGTTTAAAAATAAGACAAAGGACTACTAAAATGGATTAGGGGAAAAAGTTGTTAAGAGCCTGCCCCTCCAAAATAAATGATCAAGGCTGCAGTATGCCATAATGCTCTAACCCTGAATCACGAGCAAATGTCTGTTCTAGGTGCTTCCTGATAGCTGAGCGTATTTGTGGAAGAAGCCAGGGAAGAGAAAAGAAACCAGCTGGAGTCACAGACTCTAGGAACCTAACAAGTTATCTATAATCCAATTACCCTCTTAATATCAAGAGTGCCTCCTACAACAAGTCTAAAAGATGGTCAACCAGTGTACGTACGCCTGCTTGTTTCCAGCAATAGCAGAGACTGTGGATAAACTGACCATTCAGAATTAGACGGATGTAAATTTGTTGCAAAACAAATTTATCGAAGTTATCGCAAAGTAACTTCCACCTCTGGTCCTGGATTTCTCAAGAGCAACATAAGGAAAGCCATGTTTTATTTTTGTTTAAGCTTAACAACAACTAGGTATTACTTCCTGGCGTGTCAATATGTTCTCTCCTTTCAATAATAGGAAAATTGGATTTTTCTTCCCAAGGTCTCCCCTTAAAGGAAAAAGGAATGCCAAGTACAAGTTCCTTTAGATTCAGGGCTGCAACCTCCCCAGTAGAGAAAAGGGTCTTAACTAACTACACACACTAGATGTTGTAACTGATATGCAATCCCCATTGCCAAGAAACAAGCTGCTCCAGCCAGTGTCCGAGCGCTGGGACGCGATAGAAGCCACACAGACCTGGCCTGGCAGCTCTGAGGTTGTGCAGAACAAGCAGCCCACATCCCTCCTTGCCAGAGCCGCGAGGGGCAGGGTACGCGCCACCGGTAAGCCCCGCGCCTCACAGGACAGAGCCCTCGGCCCCGGAGAATTGGCATTGCTGAGAGGAAAGCTCAGTGAAGCGCCTGGCAAATCCCAAACCGTGAGGCCAAACCAGCTGCCCGTTCGCCCAACTACCCAGCCCGCTGGATGCGCTACTGAGAACCGGCACCGGTGGGAGCTCCGGGAGTAGACGTCTGTGGCTTGGCCCGCGTTCCGTCTATCACACTCGCCCACCCTCTTTCATTCCCCCGCCCAAAGCTGAGCCGCGGGTGACCCTAGGCGGTGATGCCCCAAAGGCACACCGCGTTTGGGGTGAATGTTGCGGGCCGGGCCCCAGCTCCCAGGCTGGCGGCTGCAGCAGGTCACTCACCGAGAGGACGCTCATGCGGATTGGGGTCTCCAACAGGCACGCCATCTTGAGCCTTCCCACCCGGCTGCGGCGGACGCCGGCGCGGGGGCCGGCACTTTCGACAACAAACTACTGGGCCGACGACAGACACCTCTACAGAAAGTCAGGCAGGTAGGCGACAACAAACTACGCTCTAGACACGGCTGAAGTACCGCCAGAGCCCGCGGAAGCGAGAACAAATGGAGACCAAGCCTGGGGGCTCCTTACGAATCGTCGGCTAATAAACAGCAACTACTCTCAGCCTGGGTTAGAGGTGGGAGCGGACAGCAATTTCCGCATGCGCAAAGAATATCTGCCGGCCCCACCTGCCGCTCACTGTGGGCGGAGCCTCGGGGGCGGAGTCTCGAGCCGCCTCCACTAGCTTCAAGACCGATTCGTAGCAATTTTGAGTTCGCGTATTCCTATACCGAAAAACTGGTATGTGAAGCCACATATATAATTTGAAGTCCATTTGCACATTTTTCTCCTTCTTTGCACGAAACTTGTAGCGTCATTATCTCCATTTTACCGATGGACAAACCGCGATCTCAGTACAGTTTTCTGCCAAGAATGAGAGTATGTCACAATCCAACGTTGAAGTGTGACCTGCTTTAGCATTGTCTGCCCTACCCGCTTATTCTAATCTTTTGTTAAAAATACATACTCTAGAGTCAGAACACTTGCGTTTAATCTTTGCTACTTCATGTATCAGCTGCAGTACCACTGGCAAGCTACTTAACGTCCTTTAAGTCAGTTTTTTCTTCTGTTAAATAAGGGTTATGAGGATGAAGAACTCAAAGGTCTTAGAACGTGCCTGGAACGTAGAAAGTGTTATGTAAGTATTAGCATTTCTCCAGCCTCTGGGTCAAGTAGGGGAAAATGGCGGCAAATAACTGAATAATTCACACCAAAACGCTCTGATAAGTGAAGCCAAATAAAAAATATATATGTATATACACTTCTAATTACAGTATTTCTGATTGATTAATTCCACTCTGTGTGTGCCTGTGTGTACCTACCTACAAAACTGCCCTGGACTTGGCCGGACCGGTTTCACCTTCGTGATGCTCACAACCAGTCAGGCTTTTACAGGATGGTTGTAATGAGCCTGTTAATGTTACTTGTTCTTCCATTTCCATAGCCACTCTCTAACTCAGTCTGTTATTATTTTACTTCTCCCCTGGACTACAGCAATAGCTTTCCAACTAATCCTGTAGCCTCTAGCCTCTCCTTTACTTCGCTCCTCATTGCTTTACTATCTTCTCGGGTACTTGGTTTTAAATGTATTGTAGCATTACTCATCCTTGCTTACAGGTCTGTGTGTCCCTAACTGTTGAGTTTCTGGAAAGCAGGAATTTCATTTTAGATTTTCATTCTGCTACAACACTATGCCCCAAACTTTAGTAATCTGCGTACCATCCCCACAATCTTTGCCAACCTGTATCCAGGTATTATTACTCATTCAATACTTTTCTAAAGCCAACTTCAATTCATGAAATAGTTTTAGCTTCATCCTAAACCATAATACTCTGTAAAATCAAGTTTATTGTACTCTTTATTCTTATTCTGGTACGCATTAACAAGGTAACCACAAAGAAGTCTAAATATCTGTCCATGTATCACTTAAAATCATGTCACATACTACATACCACAACAGTGCAGAGTGTAACCATTACACCGAGGTATCAATTCAATGTTCAGCTGATATTTGCATGATATAAAATTGTTATAGGTGTGTTTGATCCACACTTCCTCTATTACCTCAGGCCATATATCCTGCAGGAAGCATCCCCCCAAGTTTAGGTTAGGTGACTCCTCTCTCATGTCCTCTCTCATGTCTTCCTTCATCTCTCTATTCTTGCCAACAACACAGCATCTCTAACAATACATTGTTCTTTTGACAATTCTTTACTTATTTTTATCCCCTCTATACATTTCATGGCAGGGACTGGGAATTTTATCTTCTAGGTCTTCTATCTCATTGCCTATCATGGATTAGTCACTTACTAAATGTTTGTTGAATGAATTGTTGCCTTAGTTTAGGCACCCCAAAAGGCAGACCCTGGGTCAATGATTTGGGTACTGAGAGTTTATTTGAGAAGCATTTCCAGGGAACAGAATTGATGGATCAGGGAGAGTGAGAAAAGAAAGAAGGAAAAAGACAATATAAGCATCCATTATTGAAGGCACTGATTATTGTTTGAGGACCTTTGAGAAACATGCAGCATGCCCATATAGGGCATGCTTCTAACGGCCTCTTGAGGCTGGAGCATTTATTTACCACTTTCATCCTGTACAATGTGTTGATGTTTTCTCTGGGGCTGTTAGAAGAAACAAATGGAGAAACAAGGCTAACTTAAGTAGCGTAAATCTGATCTTTTAACCATTTTCATTTCAGTAATGGCATCTAGAAGTCATAAAACCTATAAAGGGGAGATATTGTGTGTGTGTGTGTGTGTGTGTTTTCTGATGAAATTAGAAAGTCTAATGAAATGTTTGGTGCATTTAAGATTCAGAGGCTAGAGACACCATACAGAACTCTTTTATCCTTCTGAGTTTTGCTTATATTTTGTTTGATCACTTCAGACGTGCTTTCCGTAGTTTTTCTGAGTGTGCTGCCATCTGGTGGTAGTAGGTGTCAATCATCTGGTTCAATCATAAGATGCAGATAGCAAGGATAGACGTTTTCCCTGATGTTTGTAACCTTTTACAAACTGATTGAAGACTCATTGCTCAGAAATCCCCATGGCTCATTCACTTACTTATGAAGGTTTCTTTCCAATATGTCACCATACCAGCATGGTCTTCCAGAACCATCCTACATTATTCATTAAGTATCCTACTACCCTCACCACGGCATTTCCTACCTCCTTTCTCTGCTCTGTTTTCAATCATCCATCTTTTAAACACGATTTTTCCTTTCTGTGTCCTTTATTTTTCTTCAACTCTTGTTTGGCTGGATTTTATTGTCAAGTCAATTTTTTTTCCAGAAAAGGCCTGTGGATATTTTCCTCCTGGACTTTTGTTTTGTTTTTTAAATGGTTGGAAGCACCGGCTTATTGCTTCTTCCTTGAACAACATCTTGCCTAATACAACATACAAGAAAACAAAACACATTCTAGGTATTTTAAGCAAAAAGATTACAAAATGGCTAGAAAGAATAAAGATGCAAACAGGGAGGGAGAATTTTATTTGGGGTCAGGAACATCAGGAAGTTCACCACCACTGAAGGAGGCTGGGGTGCTAAGCTGCCACCATCATTGCCAAAACCATAAGAGAAAGAAACTTTTCTTCTACCTTCTAGTCTCTGACAAGAAGAAAAAACAGATGTTCTAAATTTAAAAAAAAAAAAAAAGCTGCCAGAGAATGGGAGAAAGAAACGTCAGGCTGTTAATAGCTGTGGACAAGCTATGACAATTCCTGTAATCCCAGGAGTCTCTGCTTCTTATTTACATATGATCTTTCTGATCTATTGCCCAAAGCTAATCCACAGGAGTGGACATTTTTTAAAAATATTTTTTAATTTATTTTTAGAGAGAGGGGAAGGGAAGGAGAAAGAGAGGGAGAGAAACATGAATGTGTGGTTGCCTATTGTGTGTCCCCTACTGGGAACTGGCCTGCAACCCAGGCATGTGCCCTGACTGGGAATCAAACCGGTGACCCTTTGCTTCACAGGCCTGTGCTCAATCCACTGAGCTACACCAGCCAGGAGGAGTGAACATTTTTTTGAGGATGCTGATGCACCTATCCCAGTACTAGTCCCACTTCACCTTCTTCCATCCCCTTTGTCTATGGCTAATCTAAATCCTTTTAGAAAGGCTAACATCTTTCTGTCCCCTATTTGATATATTAAAAACATTTGGAAAATTCTGGGACAAAGGACATATCTTTCCTACCTAGCCAGGCTGTGGGTAGTTTAGGCCTTACACCCCAAGCCTGATCTTTTCTCTTTGTTAGCAATGTTCCTTAGTAAAGCATTTCTTTTCAAACAACTTTGAGCCTTGGAAGTTAATGTGGGTTTGTTTGTTCAATGGTTCACAAACATGTTTCTCATTTGCAAAACCTAATTCAGACCTCAGCTAACAAAGGGTGTCTAGGAAATGGAATGTATTTCCCTTTAATTTCTGGAACTGGAAATACATAGGTGGGCCAAGAACTATCTCATAGTTCTTGATATATAAGTATATATCATATTTTTATGGTATATATTTAAAATTTCAATGCATTTCCTTAAAAAGGAAACCAGAAAATTTCTTATATAACCAGACTAAAATTATCAAAATCAGAAAATTAATACTGATACAATACTAATTTACAGACCTTATTCAGGCTTTGCTAGTTGACCTAATAATGTCTTTTATAGCACCACATTGAATTCACTTATCATAAATCTTCAGTCTCCTTTAATTTTTAATATTTCTCAATCTCTTCTTATATTTCATGATTTTTTTGGTAAAAAAAGGCAAGTTATTTTTAAAAATCTGTCTCAATTTTAATTTGCTTGCTACTTTTCAAGACTAGATTCGGGTTATATATTTTTGGTAGAAATGCAATAGATGTAATACATGTCATATCAGAATGCATGTGATGTGGTTTGTCCATTCCTGGTGAGATTACCTTTGGACACTGTTAAAGTGGTATGGCCTGATAGCTCTAGTGTAAACTCCCTCTGTATCTTTGTTACAATAAGTATCTTTTGGAGAGATATTTTGTGACTATGTAAGTAGTTTCAGATAATAGATACATTGAGACTGTGTAAGTATACTACTATACTTCAAAGTTTTACCCAGTAGTGCTAGCATTCACTAAAGATTCATGCTTGAAACAATTATGATGAAGATAATGATTATTGTGATGTTCAAACAGTGATTTCTAACTCCAACTTTCTTTCTATATTTATCAATCAGCCGAAGGGAACTAACGTTTTGCCACCCAAAGCTACTTTTTGGGATATTGATTTTATCTGGTTATTAAGAAACAAAAGACTTGGGAAGAAATTTTTGCCCCGCCTCTTATTTGCCTAAGAGATTCAGGTGGAAAAACCTGCTTCAGAAAGGAAAATTTAGGGTGTTCCCCTTAGCCTAATTTGAGTATGATAGTTGGGAAGGATCCAGGCAAGGGCCTGTAGCTAGATCACCCTTTGTCCCATTGAAACAGGAATTTGCCTGCCATGTATGTTCTGTGTAAGTTGCTCATTTCCTTTAAAATCACAGGCCCCTGCTCTCCCCCTCTCCTTTGGCTGTGATGACACATATACCCAATTTACCTCACTGTCTTTCAAGTTTTCATGCTTCTGTGAATTTTCCATATATGCACCTATTCAGATCTTATTTTCTTTTATTGATCTGTATCTATTGATTTCATTATTAGCCCAGCTAGGAGAACTTACAATGTGGGAACAAAAGTATTATTATTTTTTATCCCATACACAGCATTCTTATATAATAAGAACTTTCCTTTCCCCCCATTATTTATTTTTTGTATCAGTATGGGATAACAGATGCCTAATTTATTCAATAGGCTGCAGTCTGTTACTATTAATATGCATTTTGATGTTGAAATTGTTTCAGGTTTGGTGAGTAGAAAACCTTCCATCATTATGCTTTGACATCCCAGATTCTTTGAACACGTCCTTGCTTTCTGGCACAAGATGCTGGAGGCTCATTTTGTACTTTTTCTGCCCTGGAATCAACCACTTCAATAAGCACACTTGATTTCTTTTAGAAGAGAATAGTATTTATAAACTAAGGTCTGGTTGTGCCTAAGAAGTTTTAAATAACAGTCTGCTCAGCCTTACCCCAGCTTATGCTTTTTTCAACATGTTTCCATAGTTGACATGTGATTCCTTTTTCATCTTACTTATTGCTGGGTGCCTGTATTTACATATTGTGTTTGCTCCGATAGACTCAAGGAATTTCTTTCCTATCAGATCTAAGACCTGTTTATTTTCACCATGAAACCACATGCACAGTTTGAGAGCACCTTCATCAAAAAGAACTATCTTCACTGTTTGTTCCCTCCATTTTTCTCCAACGACCAACCAATTTCTTCTTATTCAGAATAGGAAGGGGGTGAGGCTTTCTATTGAGTTTGATGCTCTCTGGATTTGAGAAAGTCAGTGAGAATTTTTGAGTCTGTTGATTTCCTCATAGGGTGTAGAGCGGGAAGAGTAGGGGGCTGAGCCATGATGCACTTGATTGTTTCTATTTATAGCCTTCTATTTCCTTCTTTGACTACAAAATTCTGCATGTTATGGCATTAAGTTATTGTTTTTTATCCATCACAAAAGAAAAATTCAAATCAACTTGTATATTAAAATTTTGTTGTAAAATACACATGAAACTGCAAGGAGATATCATTGCACACCTAACAAAATCGGTAAAATGGAACAGATAATACCAAGCGCTGTTAAGCATATAAAATAATTGGAATGCCCTTATATTAGATAGGAAAGTGTAAACAAGTACAACCACTTTGGAAACTGACATTATCTATTAAAGCTAAACATATACCTACTCTATTACCCAGATTCCATTACTGGGCATAACCCAAGGGAAGTAAGTGCCATATCCACCAAAATTTTTTATAAGAATGTGCACGGTGTCTTTATTCATAATAGTCCCAAATTAGAAATAATTCAAATGTCCTTAAACAGGAAAATATATAAATAAATTGTGGTATTTTCACACAATGGAATACTACACAGCAATCAGAAACAGCATACTATGCCTATATCCACAGTATAGATTCATGTTTGAATGTTACAGATGTTATGTTAAGTGAAGAAAAGCAGACACTACAGAGTATTTAATGTACACAGTCATGGCTGCATAATGATATTTTGGTCAATGAGGAACCACATGTATGACAGTGGTCCCATAAGATTATAATGGAACTGAAAAATTCCTATCACCTAGTGGCACCATAGCTGTTATAATTTCATTGCAAAACACATTACCCACATGTTTGTGGTGATGCTGGTTTTATAAACAAACCTGCTGCACTGCCATATATAAAAGTATATGTGCTATAAAAGTGTAGCACATAAAATTATGCACAGTACATAATACTTGATAATGACAATAAATGGCTACATGACTGATTTGCATAATTACCAAACTGTATTTTTATCATTGTTTTAGAGTGTATTCCTTCTATTTATAAAAAGTTTGCTCTAAAGTGATATGCATGGTGTATGTTTTTTAAAAA
>PVKM010048765.1:0-11112 GCA_004027735.1 Carollia perspicillata
TTTTTTCTTTCTCTATTTGCAAGATGGTGAATATTTAGTTTTCCAATGTTTTGTATTATGAATTTTGAACATATGAATTAAGAAAATGCCTATGTGACTATCCATGCGTTTATAATACTCAGAATAAGTACCAAAGTGCTTTACTGTCATTTTGAATTTTTCAAATATTTTGAAGCATTGACTAATAAAGTGTGAACCCATCACAATTAGGAAGATTTTAAAACATGGGATATTTTAACTTTACCACATCCATTGAATGTTTCCAGTTTTTAATGTTTCATAATGAAAGCAATATATTCATATTAGTTCATTCAGAAAATGTATAAATAGATGCACATAGTGACATATTGAAGGTGGGTGTTCAATAAGTTTTTACCAATGGAAAGTACAATAATTTTAAAAAGCTTAGAGACCTATTTGCTATAAAAAACTGACATATTTATGTTATCAGGTTTTTGGGTTTTTTAAAAGAAAAGCTAGCATTCAGCAAATAAACATAATCAAAACTATCAAAAGATCTGAGAAATATTTTTGAAAGACTTCTGGAATTTTTAAATTTATCTCCATACTTTTTCCTCCTTAAAGTTGACCCCAGCTTCCTTCTCTCCATAATACTGGCTAAACCCAAGGGAAGGCTTTGACTGCTTCCATTTCTCATGGCATCTTGTGGCATATTCATGCAGGTCATTACTGGAAAGGGAAGAATAATAAAATACTTATTGGCTTTTATTCAGAAGATGTTTCAAACTGTATGTGTCTTAATAGTCTTCCCTGACTATCTGCTCTGTGAGGTCATTTGGCTGAAGGCTTCCGTCTGTCACAGGGTGCAACAAATAAAACTATCCAAAAAAAGACAGAACCAGTCCAAACACTCATTGCTCTGTGTTGCCTTAAAGAAAGACAACAGGGAGAGTCTGTATTCCTAAAGAATAAAGCATTATTGCACTTTGGGGAATGTCTCTTTGTAGATGGAAAAAGGCTGATTGCTGGCATCGGGTACAAATGAGTTAAGCCTCAAGGGCCAAGAAATCAGATACATGAAGTCCAGCACTATCTTTACCTACATAAAATTTGTAACTTCAGAGAGACATCAGGTCACTGCGGGGAAGAGAGTAGTACAGTTGTACTGGCAGTCCTGGATATTATGCTGAATCCCATCCCACTGGTCTTGAGCCACTGGGCAAACAGGAATGGTAGTTTTTTAAAAAATATATTTTATTGATTATGCCATTACAGTTGTCCCATTTCCCCATCTTCATTCCCCTCCACCCTGCACACCCCTCCCACCCACATTCCCCCACTTTAGTTCATGTCCATGTGTTATAAGTTCTTTAACTTCTACATTTCCCACACTACTCTTGCCCTCTCCCTGTCTATTTTTTACCTACCATCTATGCTACTTTTTCTCTGTACCTTTTCCCCCTCTCTGCTCCTCCCATTACCTTGTTGCTAACCCTCCATGTGATCTCCATTTCTGTGGTCCTGTTCCTGTTCTAGTTGTTTGCTTAGTTTGCTTTTGTTTTAGGTGTGGTTGTTAATATCTGTGAGTTTGCTGTCTTTTTACTGTTCATATTTTTTATCTTCTTTTTCTTAGATAAATCCCTTTAACATTTAATATAATAAGGGCTTGGTGATGATGAATTACTTGAACTTGACCTTATCTGGGAAGCACTTTATCTGCCCTTCCATTCTAAACGAAGGCTTTGCTGGATAGAGCAATCTTGGATGTAGGTCCTTGCCTTTCATGACTTGGAATACTTCTTTCCAGCCCCTTCTTGCATGTAATGTTTCTTTTGAGAAATCAGCTGACAGTCCGATGGGAAATCCTTTGTAGATAACTGTCCCCTTATCTCTTGCTGCTTCTAGAATTTTCTCCTTCATTTTAATTATGGTTAATGTAATTATGATGTACCTTGCTGTGTTCCTCCTTGGGTCCACCTTCTTTGGGACTCTCTGAGCTCCCTGTACTTCCTGAAAGTCGATTTCCTTTGCCAGATTGGGGAAGTTCTCCTTTATTATTCATTCAAATAAGTTTTCCACTTGTTGCTCTTCCTCTTCCCTTTCTGGTGTTCCTATAATTCGGATGTTGGAACATTTAAAGATGTCCTGGAGGTTCCTAAGTCTCTCCTCATTTTTTTGAATTCTAGTTTCTTCATTCTTTTCTGTTTGGTTGTTTCTTTCTTCCTTCTGGTCCACTCCATTAATTTGAGTCCCAGTTTTTTCCCCATCACTATTGGTTCCCTGTGCATTTTCCTTCATTTCACTTAGTGTAGCCTTCATTTTTTCATCTAATTTGCAACCAGTTCTGTGAGCTTCCTGATCACCAGTGCTTTGAACTGTGCATCTGATAGGCTGGCTATCTCTTGGTCGCTTAGATATATTGGCTCCTGGGGCTTTGATCTATTCTTCTGTTTAAGCCTTTTTAGGGGAGTGGGGGATCTGGTCGCACCTGTTATGTAGTGAGGGGTGGAGCCTTAGGTGTTCACCAGGGTGGGGCAACCCAGTTGCTGGGTTGTGATGTTGTATGTGGAGGCAGGGTCAAAGAGGGAACAATGGCACTTGATCCACTCTCTCTCCTATTTCAGTCCCTTCCACTACTTCCCCCAAGCAAACTGGGCCTTTCTGATGCTGGTTCCCGGGTGGGTGGGCTTGTGTACGTTCTAGGACCCTGTGGGTCTCTCCAACAAACTCTCCTGTGAGGCTGAGAGTCTCTCCCAGCACCTCAGCCCCCACAGGTTTTTTCAATGGGTGCTTTTAGGCTTTATTTCCCAGCACTGGGGCCCTGGGTCACGAGGTCTGTCTCATTGCCCGTTTTGGTCTGGTTTATCTGCTCGCGAATGTGTGACTGCAGTATGCCGGCCGCCTTGAGTGCCTCATTGGGTCTGCCAACCACCGACTGTGCACCCAGGTCTGGCCGCCACCGCTTTTTCCTCTCCACCAGCCGCCGGCTCCACCCCTCTTACCAGTCTGGATGAGTGGTTGTCGGAATTCTCTACAGTTCAATTTTCTGTCCGTTCTGGTTGTTTTTTTGTTTCTAAATTTTTGTTGTCCTTAATTTTGGTTGTTGGAGGAGGCACAGTATTTCCACCTACGCCTCCATCTTGACTGGAATTCCAGGAATGGTAGTCTTCATTGTCAGTTCTAACCATATGCCTTTATATTGTTTATTCACAAACATCGTCTCCATCTTTTCTGTGAATGCCTTCCTCAGATAGGACTCACACTTAGACCACATGTAAATTTGGATAATGATTCCTTGAGTGTTGACAGAGAATTTGGCACAGTGCCTTGCAAATGCAATGGAACTGTAGGAGTCTGCTTTTATCCTTAGCATGGATCCAATCTAGACATGACAAGGAACATGCCTTCCAAGAAACTTTACTAAAACTTTGCTGGAGAGATGCAGTTGATGAGAAATATGACATGTGACTGGAATATATTAGGTAACTTAGTCAACCTTCTAATCGAAAGCATTTGGCATTTGGTTGAAATAGAACACCATGGAGGAAGTTAGTTTGTTCCTCTACACAAGTCCTTTAAAGTTACAATCACCTATACCTGGAAAAATATTCCCAACAAAGACAATATATTAGTAGGCACTTTAATTGTAACTTAATTTGTTTTCAATTTAAGGGTCTTTGAAAAATGGTCAGAGGGTATACAGGAGAGATTAATGGGAAAAATTATAAATAAGAAAGCAATTAACTAAGATATTTTAAAGTATGCAGTGAATTTGACTTACAGGTGTTTTACTGTCCCCATGGTAATGGTTCATGATTCCTGTGGATGTAGAATCTATACTCCAAATAGTGCCTGATAAATTGAATTGACCATAGATGAATCTCAGTTTCTGCAGATTATGATAGTTATGACTTCTTCTCATGTAACTTTCTATCCAAAAGGTAAAATGGAACTGAATGTAGATAACTATCATTTCAAAAGCACGTGACACCTATATATTAGTGCATTTGCATTAGCCTTATTCATCATGTCTCTGTGTTGTGTGTTTTTGATGCTTTGACATCTTAGAGCCTTGCTATCTCTGGCCAGACTGCCTCTCCCAGGGTGAGCTAATTCCTAAAGGTAGCCAATAACTTTTCTGTGAATGTGCCTTTCATATGCAAGCCAACCAAACCAAAGCCCATCCCCATAACCACCAACTTCCTTGAGCTCTTATATTCCAGGCCACTATTTCCTTGCCTTAATCATCCCAGGACTGGATACAAGATGACTAGAAACAACCCTTATTCTCCAGAACCTGCTGAATTATTCAGACTAGCCTATCCTAAACCTGCTTACTTTGTCTTGCCAATTTCTTCCTAAACAAACAGCAGTAAAGGCTCTTCCCACAGTATTCCCCACTCCTTTGCATCCTGATCAACCCTAGTGGTTTCCCTTGTTGACAAAAAAGGAACCACCTACCAAATCTGACAAGCTCAGAGGAGGCCTGCATGGCAGGTCTTACAAACTCAGAAACCTGATGGAACCACAGAGAATGGTATGAAATGAAAACTTTCTAGCTAAAAGCAAGTCATTGTGGGTGGCTGGTATCTTTCTTGTCAGAGGTCAATCTCTACCTCAACTGAGCCTGTCTGTTGTCTTTTGCATCTAAGAGAACCATGGCAGGTCAGAGTAATGTCCTTTTCTCCCACCAGAGCTGGAGACCACAGAGTCTCTCATCGTTATTGTTATCATGTTAATTGTTAACTAGCTTATACCTACCCAATAAAAGATGTATGTGTTGCCCTGGCTGGGTAGGGCAGTTAGTTGGAACATTGTTCTGATATACCAAAAGGTTGTGGGTTCTATCCCTGGTCAGAGCACGTATAAGAAACAACGAAAGAATACATATAGTAAGTGGGGCAATGACTTAATATTTCTCTTTCTTTCTCTCTCTCTCTATAACCAGTAAGTAAAAAAAAATTTTAAATGTGTCTATTAATTTTACTTTTTTCCAGTCCCACAGATTTCCCAGCTTTCCTTTCTGCCACCTCCCTAGTCTATCATCAGTGAATTTCATGTAACCCCCTCATGTCTTCCCTTTGATTCTGATGTATAAAATAAGTGGTAAAACTGCCATTTTCTGGAGCATTTTCTCAATCTGTTGAGATTTTACTTCCCAGCAATTGTCATCAGTTTGGCTCAAATATACTCATAAAAATTCTTACAGGTTTGGATGTTTCTTATGTAAACTCCCCCATTACATCCCCCCTCCTGGGATATGTGACTATAAGAAAATATCTTTTTTAAAATTGAGATAAAATTGGTATATAACATTATAAGTTTCAAGGGTATAATATTAACTTGGTATCTGTATACACTATAAAGTGATCACCACCAAGAGGCTAGTTTAAACATCTATCACCATACACTTGACCACACCCCCATTCACTCATTTAACCATTCCCCCACCCTCTGCCCCTCTGGTAACCATCAATCTGTTCTCTGTATCTATGTATTTGTTTTGCTCCTTTATTTTGATTTTTTAACATACACCAGTAAGGAAAATTACATGGTACTTATTGTATGTGTGCATGTACACGTGCACATGTGTGTGTCACAGCTTTGTTAGCCATTCATTCACTGATGGACACTTAGATTGTTTCCATATCTTGGCTATTGGAAAGAATGCTGCTGTGAACATGAGGATATATATATCTTTTCAAATTAGTGTTTCTGTATTATTTGGGTAAATGCCTAGAAATGGAATAGCTGGGTCATATGGTAGTTCTGTTCTTAATTTTTCAAGGAAACTTCGTACTGTTTTCCATAGTTGCTACACCAGTTTACATTCCCACCAATGGTGTATGAGAGTTCCCTTTTTCCCACATCGTTTCTAATGTTTATTATTTCCTATCTTTTTGATATTTGCTATCCTAACAGGTGTGAGGTGATATCTCACTGGGGTTTTGATTCACATTTCCCTAATAATTAGTGATGTTGAACATCTTTTCAGGTGCCCATTGGCTATCTTTATGTATTTTTTGGAAAAGTGTCTATTCAGGCCCTCTGCCCATTTTTAATCAGATTGTTTTTTATCATTGTTGAGTTGTATGAGTTCTTTATATATTTTGACTGTCAGCTCCTTGTTAGATATATAGTTGGCAAAGATTTTCTCCCATTCATTAGGTTGCCTTTTCATTTTATGATGTCCTTCACTACATAGAGCTTTTCAGTTTGATGAAGTCCTATTTATTTATCTTTGCTTTTGTTTTCTTTGCCCTCAGAGTAAGATCAACAAGTGCATTGCTAAGACTGATATCAAGGAACTTAATATCTATGTTTTCTTCTAGGAATTTTATGGTTCTAGGTCTTCCATTCAAGGTTTTGTTCCATTTTGAGTTAATTTTTGTGCATGGTGTAAGATAGTGGTCTGGCTTCATTCTTTTGCTTGTGGCTGTCCACTTTTCCCAACACCATTTATTGAAGAGGCTGTCCTTTCCCCATTGTATATTCTTGGCTTCTTTGTCATAAATTATTCATCTATATATCTGTGGGTTTATTACTGGACCCTCAATTCTGTTCCATTGATCTGTGTGTCTGTTTAATGCCAATACCATTACTGTTTTGATTATCATAGTTTTATAGTATAGTTTGAAACCAGGAGACATAATACCTCCAGCCCTATTCTTTTTCTCCAGATTGCTTTGCCTATTTGGGGTCTTTTGTGGTTCCATATACATTGTAGAGTTATTTGTTCTAGTTCTTTGAAAACTGCCATTGGAATTTTGATAGGGATTGCATTGAATCTGTAGATTGCTTTGGGTAGCATACACATTTTCATGATATTGAGCACAATATAGCTTTCCATTTAATTCTGCTTAGTTTCTTTTATCAGTGTCTTACAGTTTTCAGAGTAAAAGTTCTTCACCTTGTTGGTTAAATTTATTCCTAGGTATTTTATTCTTTTTGATGCAATTTTAAATGAAATTGTTTCTATTATTTTCTCTCCCTGACAGTTTGTTAGTAGTGTATAGAAATGCTACAGATTTCTGTGTATTGATTTTGTATCTTGCAACTTTATTGAATTCATTAATTAGTCTTAAAAGGGTTTTGGGGTTTTTTTGGTGGAGTTTTTAGGGTTTTCTATGTAAGTATTTCGGCATCTGCAAATAGTGACAGTTTTACTTCTCCCTTTCAGATTTTGATGCTTTTTTTTCCTTTGGCTTATTGCTGTGGCTAGGCCTTCCAACATCATGTTGAATGAAAGTGGTAAGAGTGGGCATTCTTATTTCATTACTGATCTTAGAGTAAAAACTTTCAGCATTTCATCATTAAGTATGATGTTGGCTATGGGTTTGTCATATATGGCCTTTATTAGATTGAGGTATGTTCCCACTTTTTTGAGAGTTTTTAATCATGAATGCATGTTGAATTTTATCATATGCTTTTTCTTTATCTGTTGAGGTGGTCATATGCATTTTATCCCTCATTTTGTTTACGTGACATATCATGTTGATTGATTTGTAGATGTTGAACCATCTTTGCATTCCTGGAATAAATCTCACTTGATCATGGTTATGGTTTTTAAAAACATATTGTTGAATTCAGTTTGCTAATATTTTGTTGAGAAATTTTATATGATGTTCATCAAGGATATTGGCCTATAATTTTCTTTTTTGCAATATTCTTTTCTGGTTTTGGTATTAGGGTAATGCTGGCCTCATAAAATGAGTTTGGAGGCATTCCATCTTCTTTGATTTTTTGGAAGACTTTGAGAAGGCTAGGTATTAAATCTTTGAATGTTCGGTAGAATTCACCAGTGTAGCCAATGAGACCTGCACTTTTTTCTTGGTATGTTTTTGATTATTGATTCAATCTCCTTACTAGTAATCAGTATAGTCAGCTATTTTATTTCTTCCTGATTCAGTGTTGGAAGATTATGTGTTTCTAGAAATTTATCTTCTAGGTTGTCCAATTTGTTCATATATAATTAAAGTATTGTCTTATGACCCTTTGTATTTCTCTAGTATCAGTTGTAACATCTCCTCTTTAGTTTATGACTTTATTTATTTGAATCCTCTCTTTTTTTATATTGGTGAGTCTAACTAAAGGTTTGTCAATTTTGTTTATCTTTTCAAATAACTAACTTTTTGTTTCATTGATCTTTTTATTGACTTTTTAGTTTCTATTTCATTTATTTTGTGCTCTAATATTCATTATTTTGTTTCTTCTACTAACTTTGGGCTTTGTTTAACAAAGAATCTTTTCAACGGAAGTAATAAAATATATATTTTAAAGCATAGCCTGGTGATATTAAATGCTTCTTCTGTTATAGCAGATGAGATTTCCTAAAAAAGAAAAAGAAAAAAAATTCCCCCAGGTATAAATTATAAAAATATTAAATGAAATGCAAAAACATATTTTAAAATGCATATCTGCTTCACTAGAAAGTAAGGAAAAACCAAAATGAAAAGCACAATTCCAAACTAGTAACCAAGCTAATAGCAAGGATACCTGCTGAAGGTATCTACTAATTTCTAGTGACTAGATCTACAGTTTCAATTGGCTTTACATAGGGGGCAGAAGACAAAGCCTAGAGCTAGCACAAAGTGGAAAGTCACTCTCATCATATAGAAACTACTCAAAAGTGTTAACCTTGGTTGATGAACTAGAAAAGATAAAACCCTATAAATCAAGATAGCTTTAGCTTTTGGGGAAAGGGGGTGGTTAATAGTGTCTCTTAAGGACTCATAATATTAACTCTGATCTCAAATAAATTTTGGGCTGGAATTTACAATATCATTGTATGTAACCGCCCCCCCCCCCAGAAAAAAACCTCAAGCCAAGAAGTTTGTTTACAAAGTGGTCCTAGGTAGGAAGAATATACAGGTGTCTGGAAAAAGCAAATGGGAAAACTCATCTCTAACCTTGGTCTCAAAAAATTGCCACATATAAAATTCCAAGGAACCTCAACTCACAAAAGCACATTTTAAAAAAAAGAAAGAAAGAAACACATGAAGTAGAAGCTACAGTGTCATAGCCAGAAATGGTGTTTTAAGTACTCTAAAAATAATGTATAAGTGAATTTTCAAAAAAAGAACTAGAGCTTGATAATCCTTGAGGTCCTTTTAATTTCCATAGTTCAGACACCTAAAATGCTAAACAGTGTGGAGCAGAAAAGAATTACTTCAAACACTCCGCCACGTGAAATGCTGACGTTTAAGTTATCAGGAAGACGGTACAGAGGAGCTGCCCAGCCTTCCCAGTTTCCTTACTCCTCATCTGCACGGGCACACAGGTGGTGCAGTCATCCCGCTCTTCTCTGGGACAGCATTAGGCCTGCTGTCTTCTGGAGGAGGATGCCGATTTCTTCCGAAGTTCCCTTTGAAGCATCAAAGCATGTCCCTTTACTGCCTGCAGTATTTTACAGCCACCTAACAACCAGGAGATCCATATACGACAGACCATGCCAGCAACTCTGGCCAGTCAGAGTTCCCATGCAGCTGGGGAGTGTTCTCAGACATACAGAAAGGCCACAGTCTCTGATATTTTTTCTCTCCTCCTCCCCTTCCTCCTCACATCAACCATTTCATGGTGTTTCTTTCGTGACTGTCAGTTATTGCAATTAGTTAAGCACCATTCTGCCACTTGATATCTTTGCCACTGTGGACAAATTACTTCATCTCTCTGGGTTTTGGCAGCCTCATCAACAAAGTAGGCACAATCCTAGTACCTACCTCCTAGGGTCAACGTAAACATCAAAAAGATAACCTCCGTAAAGCACTTAGGACAGCTCCTGGAATGTTATGTGCACTATAATTGGCAGTTGGTGTCATTAATTTCCCACCTGGGGAAGATAAAATTAAGAGCTTGAAAAATACATCACCCCTTAGGCGAGAATGATCCATAAGGGTGTGGTTACAACTAAGCTATCTGAGAGATCTAGACACTTCTGCAGGTTATTAGTATGCAGTTTTCAAGCCGTGTATGAAAAAGGGAATTTTGAGCTGAATCAAATGACATATTTATTTGTTTGTTTATTCTATAGAAGCTCCTTATTCCAAAAAGGATTTGGAATAACCAGAAGAGAAATACATACAGTGCAGCAAGATATTGTTGTGGAAAAAATGAACTCTTACACGATCTGGGGTGATGTAAGCCCTTATTACACACATGGTCCCAGAGGAACCTAACTCCAAATTCTGGGGGCCAAACAAAGGATTTGCAAGGTTTTTATATGCCCTCCCTTCTGGGCTAATGCAGAGGAATGCAGAGGTTAGTTTAGATTTCCTTATTTGGTTGGTTAGTGTCCTTTGCACGCCCTTATCTCCTGGCTGGCTCAGCACGGGCTGGTACTGCCATTTGAACTGGGGGAGGGGCACTCTGTGCTAAGGCCTACTGGGTTTTGGTTGCTTCCCTATATCAATATAAAATTAGATGTGGAAAATAAAATTCAAGAGGAACATAAAAGTAAGAAAACTAAAATATGGAGTATATGACACAGAGAAAAATTTGTAATGGAATCTCTAATATCTGATGCATTTTAGGGGACAGAGAGAGAAGGCCATTAAACCTTTTGAGTCTGTTCCCTGACACATAAGATTATCCATGGCTTAAGACAAAGCCGTCTAAGGAGGAATAATTACAATCTTCTTTAAAAGATGGCTAGAAGACACCTTAAAGCATCTAAGAGCCTGCTCAGTTCTTTTGTCAGCCTGTAGGTCCTCACAGTGTAGTGAGAGGGTCAGAGTGATGGGTTCTACTCAGCAGTGGGCATTTATTAGGTTTTTGTGACTCCTCAGTGTCCTTTGAACATCCATCTTTATTTGGGGAAATTCCTGCCTTACGAATCCTGTCTCTCCAAGTGGAAAAACTAACCTTTCCTGCTTGTAGGAGACTGTTCTGGGTGGCATGGGCCCAGCTTCCACTCAGCGATGCACAGGACCCACGCCCACGGATAGGTTCTCCCGTGGGGAATCAGGCCTGCAATATGCCTAGGCCACTTTGAGTCTTGCTTTTGCTAAAAAACTCCCTCACCCGGATTAGTGGCAAACATTTACTGCAAAATAACTTCCTAAAATCCATGCTAAACCTTCCTAGGACAAGTGTAGCCTGTCCAACCAGTGTAACCTGTCCAACCACTTGTGCCCTTTTCATTTGCAAATATCC
>PVKM010048766.1:0-11133 GCA_004027735.1 Carollia perspicillata
AGTCTTGTTACAATAGAATATTCTTTGGGAGACAGAAGTATCATATTGAGAGGCTGACACAGTTAAGTATGCTTGCCAAGGGGAATTCCCTGAAGAGAAACACCTTTGCTTTGCATTATGCAAGAGCAGGTTCAAAGTCAATGGCACAGCAGAGTTCCAGGGAGTGCCTTCTGCCACCTGTAGCATCCTGCAAGGGCAAACAGTACTTCCTGCATGAGTGGGCCCACCAAGTTCTATATGTAACTTATTCATCTATGTGTCAAGAACTCATTGACGTCCTCCTATGGATCACGTACTGTTGTAGGCATTCGAGATGTAGTGTTGAATAAGGTAGGTGTGGATGATGTGAGCTGCCATCCAGATCCCCCGCTTCAGAAGTGAAGCTGTTGGGAGTGCTGTTGACAGATGACTCTCAGTGGTCAGCCCCTGTGTAGACCAGCTCAGATAGCTGCCTCCCTCAAGACCGCAGCCCCTTAAAAAGCAGTCACCTGCAGTGACTGATCAATGAGGAACACCATACCGGGGAGAGAGGAACATGTGTCAGAGTCCTGAGGTGGAAATGAGAAAGGGAGTGAAGTGCACTGTGGCGAGAGTCACACAGGTAAAGTCACCATGAGATCAGAGAAACAGGCAGAGATGGACCATGGAGGCCACTGTTGGTCACGAAAGCACCTTGGATTTTATTTTAAGGATTTTGGAAGTTAGGGCCCACTAGTTCAAGCAGGGACATTCTGTGTTTTAGAAAAAGGCCCTCTTCTCTCAAGTAAAAGGAAAAAAAATAAGTTAATGTTGAGTTCAGTGCATGATTTGAACAACTGTTCATGGTATTCCTGCTGGGTATAGTAAGGACACAGAAGGCTGACCATGGCAACTGAGACCTATAAGTGGGGGAGAAGAGGGGAGTGAGGAAATAGGAAGAATGTCAGTTCTGGAGTTTAATCAGCAGCATCCAGCATAGGTTCATCCAAACAGTGGTTACATAATTCAAACTGCATTTTAAATCAATGGCCAGACATATGCATCCTATTAGGAATTAGGCAAAGCTGCTGCTGTGAGGATGTACCCCTTGACTCGGTCTGGCTCTCTCCACATGCTCACTCATCACCCCTGAACATGGGGGTGCACATGCAATCAATAGTGTCCATATCCCTCCCACAGCCCCCCTCCACCTGTACATGTCCCAAGTTGTTTAATGCAGCTGGAGGGGGCTCTGTTTCTTTGGATGGTTAGTTCCCTGTCACTACAGAAAATGCTGTATCTCTTGTATGAGACAGGAATTGTGTTCAGCTGCCAGTACAGAGATCCAGCAAAGCCTAGTTAAATAGGATAAAGATTTGTTTATCTCTCACATAAGAGAATCCAGACATAGGAGCAGAAAGATAGAAGGAACGTGGATCTCAAATGATTATGGAGCTACCACAGAAACCCCGAACTCTCTACATCTGGCAAGAAAGACAAGAGAAAAGGAAAAGGGGAATGCCTGCATGTTTTTTGTATATTTAAGGAGCTTTCCATAAATCCTACCAACTTAGCTTCAGATTTCATTGGCCCTGACTTAGTTACATCTTTCCACCTCTGTTCTGGTGTAGATATATCACTGTTTGTAGTGAAATTAATAACCAAAATTTCAATTTTTATGAACATGTAAATATTGTTTACCCCAGCTCCAAGAAATGAACAATTTCTTGTCTTGCAAAGAACATTTCCTTTAACGTTTTTGGTTTTTCCTTGAGATTTGACTAGCCTTTTTTGATATTTACTATTTGCCATTACTATAGCCTTAGCTCCCCACCCCCACTGACTCAGCCCCAGAGTCTCCATCATACCAAGTATTCGCTGTTTTTGCTTCCCCACAAAGTCCTCAGACTTTCCATTCTGTGGTCTTATCCTCTGCTCGTAGATCTCCAAATCTGCTGCACAACTGTCTGTCCTTGGACTTGCCATTACTGCTCTTGTGGGTTGGATGCATTGTGTCCTGGATTTCGTATATTCTTCTTTCTTGATTTACTTCCACATACTGCTGGAACTTTCTGCTTAATTACTCCTAGGTCAGCAACCAAAGAAGTGATAAACTAGGCACTAAACAGAAATAAGTGAAACATAATCCCTGTCCTGAAGGGTTTCACAGCTTAGTGATGGAGACAGACATGCAGAAAAATAAGTAATAACCCTTAACTGTACATTTGTGCTCTAGTAGGTCACTTGTGAGGCAACACATGAGGAGGAGCAAAGAAACAGAAATTTATTTGGGGGATCAAGGAAGGCTTCACAGTAAAGGGGATACCAGGTTTTAAAAGAAGACCAAGTAAGCATTTGCTTAGTGGAGAAGTGGAGGGAAGGAATTCCAGGCAGAAGTAACAGCATGGGCAACTGCGTGGAGGCATAAGAGACAAAGCCAGTATGAGGACTGGCAGAGTCGGTGGTGATACATAGAAGCCTGAAAAACACAAGGTAGAGTCCATTAGGCTGGTGAAGTAGGTTACAACCAGAGGCTGTAGGACCTTGTATGTTTTCTGAGTTTCAAACAACCCATTTATAAACAACCCATTTATAAGCATGTCTTATTTGCAACTTGTGGGTGGCCTAAGCAAGTCTATAAATGTAGGCAGGGCATTAAAAAAGCATTTCTGTATAAGAAATAAAGTCTCTTCAATTCTGGTTGTGGGTTTTTCATCCCAGTTCAGACAGAGGAGGCTGAACTGCTGCCATCAGGCCTACACCTCCTCCAAAAGATTGCTTAAGGTTGCTAAAGAGAGAGAGTTTTATTAGAATGTAAAAAAGAATAATTGGTTTAATTAATCTAGGATGCAAAATCTTTGGTGCTCCTATTGTACTATGAAATGTTAGGATTCAAAACAACTTAAGATCTCTCTTGCATTCAAAATCTTCCTTGCCTTAAAATGCTAAAATGTTTCTTACTTGGATGCATATTTAACTCTTTTTTCAAGAGACAGAGTTAGCCTGAGTCATGGAGGGTAAAGACCCTCCCCCTCTCCACTTTTCTGGATTATTGGGTTTATTTTCTATTTGCAACCTTTTAAAGTGCTTCTAAGGGGACTAGAGCAGACATAACCTCACCTCATAGACTCCTGGCTCCACACCATAAGTCTCCTGTGTATTTTTACAATATTATTGGTTGAAAAACATTTAAAATATCTTTCCTCTATAAATGCATGAGAATATAGTTTCCCCATTCCTCTGCAATACCCACATTATTGGTAGGAAGTAGATGATTGGACAACCATATACTTTTTGGAGAGGCTCATACCTGGAGAGAAAAATACCTTCATAACCCTTAATGGTAGAACCCAGAACAATATACTTCATCTTTATTCTCTTATCAAATTATTTTTTTGCTCTTATAGATCAAGGTGTTTCAGTGACTTTGTAATAATAGCTCTTTCTGAAGAATCAGGGAGGAAATCCATCTATTAAATTGGTTGGTGGAACTGTGGGAAGGTGTGTACATGGGTATAGGAAGGCAGGTAACACTAAAAGTATTTTGAGGCCTACTCCTCAATCTAAAACCTAATTTGTTATTTTTGTTATGAACATTTGAAAGTGTTGAGTTCACTCATTTAGTTTTACAACTAATGGTGAATGTGCATCTGGTTTGAAGCTGGGTGCCTTAGGGAAAATGAGAACATGAGAAACAAGGAGGCCTTGACCTCAAGGAACGTAGTGGTCTGTAGGCTGGTAGACTAGGAGTCCTTCCTGCCACACCCCCCTCAGTGCTCGGGGGGCTGGAGTGGTTCAAGCCTGCCCATCCTTACTCTCGTGCTCACGCATTCAGATTTTGTTTCTGCCCCTAACAGAAACCCTCTGCCCAATTCATCAAATTTTACTGTTATAAAATGTCTTAGATTTTTTTAAAAAATTCTTATTGGTCATTGCTCAGCTGTGGATAATTTCCTTTGAGTCCAACCTATCTTACTGTGTCTTACCTTGGCTTAAAAATCCCAGCATTGCCATTGCAAATGCTCCTCACTTCTGGAAATGATTGTCAGCTACCCCAGGATCCCATTCCAAAATTTCAACCTAATTCAACAGCATTCTGGATTTATTTCTAGGTATGTCTGTATAAAACATACATACATATGTGTGTATAGTATATGCTTATATACATATATTTGCATATATGTGTATTATTTACATTTCTGTTTGTGCCTCTTTTTATCTTCATACTAGAAAAAAATGAAGTATTGACAAAGAAATCAAAACATCAATTGGTTTATGGCTCTAGATGTCACAACTCAGTGAATACAAAGAATTTTGTAATGACCAGAAGTGGAGTGTCCGTGTGATGTCCTTGTATCTAAGCTTGAGAGGGAGCCCCCCTTTTGGAAGTGAGCGATATACAATTCTAGTGATTAAGACCATTTGGAGTTAACGTGACTCCAGTCCCCATGTGGCAGACAGAAAATGCCTGCACAGAAGAGAAGTCTGTCCTTACTGTCAAATCCTTACAGAACTTATCAGTTTATGGAAACAGTTGAAGGCAGATAACCCATTCCACTTTGGGCCCTAATCTGATACCTTGCATCCTGGGGGTGGGGCACAGTGGGGTGTCCCTTGATGCGGTGATTCCCAATCTTATTGACATATTAAAATCACCTGAAGAACTTCCAAAACTACTCCTTGGGTGTTATCTGCAGAGCCTTCCCTGAGTGGTATAGGCAAGGCCCTCCTGGGCCCTTGAAAGATGATTTCATAGTCCCACCGAGTTTGGGAACCACTGCAGTGGGGTCGTCGGCCAGCCCAGAGATACCCGATATTTGGGGGCAGAAACTACCAAGGTGGCCTGTCTTCTTTCTCTTTTTCCAGGGTGAAAGGCTGTGGAGAGAAGCAGGATGAGGAATGTGTGATGTGTCAGGAGACCAAAGGCCCAAGTCCCCTGTAGGGAGCCAGTGGCCCTGCACCTGTGGCCATGTGGACACCACTGCACACCCTGCCCGGGGCCAGCATGGACCATCAGAATCGTGAAGGACTGGCTCCTAGGAGTGCAGAGGGGGCAGCCTACGCTCTTTAGGTTCTTGTGCTGGAGCACGAGGTCCCAGAAACGAACAGTGGGAGCATGCACAAAAAACCCAAAAGACAGGGGGACTCTGTTTCAGCAGATTCATTTATAAGGAAAATATCAGAAGCAAAGGGCACACATGGGAATATTGTTATTGGAAAGAGAATTTTCCTAAAGAATTTTTATAAATGGAAACTGCTTCAAGTTCAAGCCATATTTAAAAACACAACCACATGGGTGGCAGGAAGGAGGGGAACAGCTGTGTTCAAATATTTTTCTGAAGGGGTGAACATCCGACCTCATTCAGCTGTCTGTCCCGAGGGCCCAGAGTGGTTGTGTGGGTCCTGTGTGTGTCTGGACTGCACCGGCTAGCCCCTTCTGAGGCCTCTGTGACCCGCCAGGATGATGAACAGGGGCACTGGTACAAGAGCCATCTCTTTCAGAGGTAAAGTTTCCCCCCACCCCCCAGGATGATTCAGGAACAACTTATTCTGGTACTGGAGTGGAGAAACGGGCATTAACTATGTAACAGTGAGCGAGAAAAGTCAAGAGGACACCTTCCCTGTGAAACTGGTACCTGAGTGCAGCTTAAAGCCTGTGGTATTTGTCTCAGGGAAAGCTCAGGAATTTTCTCTTGCTTCTTTTGACCCATAGTGGAATGGACTGCACTAATTTTGTGTGTTTCTGGGTGATTGTTTGGGGATAGAGGTGGATGGGATGTGGGGAGCTGGAGAAAATAACTATTCCTGAATAGGCCAGAAGTAAGCGTTTGCTGTGGTGTACAGCACGAAGTCTAGTGTAGGCCATCTTCTGAGCATATTTTGGAAATTGCCATGATTCGACACAGCCTTCTTTGGCCTGAGGTTGTTTGGTTTTTCTAGAAAAAAAATTTTTTATGTTAAGTGAGGTGGGTAGTCCACCACTAGATGCCAGGTCCCTGAGGGCAGGCTGTCTGCCCCATTTCCCTAGTGCAGTTTGCCCAGCACCCAGAGAGCGACTGGCACCAGGCAGGCACTCTGAATGTATTTGTTGAACAAATGAAAGAGTAAATGTCCCCCCTGTGAACTCTCAGAAAGCATTTCTGAAATACAGTAGTCCCTCCTTATGTGCAGGGAATATGTTCCAAGACCCTCAGTGGATGCCCAAAATTGTGCATAGTTCCAAACCCTATATGTGCTGTATTTTTTCCAATATATATATTCATATGAGAAAGTTTACCTTATAAATTAGGCACAGTAAGAGATTAATGGTAGTAACTAATAAAATAGAATAATTATAACAATATACCAGAATTAAAGTTATGTCAATATGGTATCTCTCTCAAAACATTTTATTATACTGTACTCACCCTACTTCTTGTGATGATATGAGAGGATACAATGCCTACGTGATGAGATGATGTGGGATGAATGATGTAGGCATTGTGAGGTAGTGTCAGGCTCCTGTAAGGGTTACCTGAACACAAGCTACATTGATCTGATTGAAAACCAAAGAAGCTACTGCAGGACAAATGGATGGGGAGTGGGTACAGTGTGGAGATGCTCGACAAAGGAATTATTTGCCCAGGTTGGATGGAGTGGGATGTCTCAAGATTTCTTCATACTACTCAGAATGGCACACAATTTAAAATTTATGAATTGTTTATTCCTGGAATTTTCCATTTAATAGTTTTGGACCTTGGTTGAGCAAGGGTAACTAAAACTGTGGGAAATGAAACCATGAATAAAGGGGGACTGCTGTAGACAAAAGACTCTTAATATACATTTCCCCCAAAATCATTTCAGTTACCAGGAAACAAAAACTTTCTGACCTTCCATATATTGTCTTGTATCATATAAATATAATTAATGTAATGAAATTGGTTCCTCCTTTTCATAATAACTGTGAGCACATGCTATGGAATCAGGCATTATTCAGGAGCTTTGTATATGTTAACCCATTTTTATCCTTACAACTATATGGGGACAACGGCAGCCATGTCACAAATTAGGAAATGGAGGCACAGATTTAGTAACGTGTTTAGGGACACCCAGCTAAAGTGTGATGGAAGCATGGCATCAGTCCAAGCAGTCTGACTCCGGACCTCGCTCCCCTGACCAGCACTTTGCATTGTATCTAGGGGTCACGGTTTTGCCTACTCAGCATCTCACTTCTTCCCTCTGGGATGCCCCTGGCCTCCTCCATCAACATGGTTTATGTTCTCACAGAACTCTGTCCCTGACCATGATTCATTGGTCTATGGATGTGCCCCTGACTGATTGGTTTTTGAGTTCTTTCTGTAGTGTTGTTGAACTTGAAACTAACAAGAAGTCAAGGTCTATTTCTCTCCAATAATTGTAAAATCCAGGAGTTGGTTGATAGCCATATCTGGAGAGAGGTCTCTATAACCATAGAGAGGAAGGAAGCCAGGTGCTGAGAGGAATGGAAAGGAGAGACCAAGAATCCTAGAACATTGAGCCTCTGGTTCCTAATGTTGTCAGGGCCCACCACGTTCCTTCTATGGATGCGTGATCTCTGCAATATCTCCCCTTTGGGCTGAAGCTAGTTTGAATAGGGTTTCCATCACCTATGGCCTAGATAGTCCTAACTAGTGAGAGGACTTTTATTAACAGAGCAGTCGTTTGTCTAGGGAAGCATATAAGCCTCTCCCACATGGCCTTCCTCAGACAACCATAACTCTTCTGGGGGACTTCACACCTGCATTGTTACCTCAGATGTTTTCAGAGATGCTACAGATTGCTCTGGCTGGGTACCTCACTTGATCAGAGCATTATCCCAATATGCCAAGATTGTGGGTTTGATCTCCAGTCAAGGCACATACAAGAATCAATCAATGAATGTATAAATAAGTGGAACAACAAACCAATGTTTCTCTCTCTCTAAAATCAATCAATAAAAAAATTTTAAAAAAAGATGGAGCAGCAATTTATCCCATGATCTCTTGTGAAGGGAGTTTGCTACTCCTTCTATCAGGTAGAGGAATCTCTTTCCCTTCCCCTTAAATATTAGGCATGACAAGTGACCTGCTTTGATCCATAGACTGCATCAGAAGTGGGTTATGAAACCTCCATGGCTAGGTTTAAAAGGCTTTTCAGCTTCTGCTTTTGCCATCTGGGGGCACTGCTCTGTGACCACCATATAAGGAAGCCAGTCAACCCTCTGGAGGATGACAGGCCTCATGAAAGAGAACTGAAATGTCCTAGCTAAGAGCCAGTGGTATCCAATGGACTTGCGTGGGCATTGCTCTTGGATCTCCTGGCTCAGATGACCTTCCAGTGGAATGCAGCCACATGAATGAGCCCAGGTGAGCCAGCAGAGAAACCAGCCTTCCACATCAAGAGAAACAGTAAATCATTGTCATTTTAATCCACTAACTCTTGGGATGGTTTTTCACAGCAATAGATAAGTGATACGGTCAATCTCCATGTTTTCTTTTTTCAAGATGTCTAGTTAGTATTCTTTGTGAGAACAAACACAGTTGACAAGTTGCCTGGGTTTTGTTGTTTGGTGGAGAGTTATGGGGGCAGCAGGTGTAACAGAAAAGAATAATAATTTAGAAGACAGAGAGGGGATAGTTTCACTGTACTTTCAGTTGACCCTTTAACTAGATGGGGATTAGAAGCACTGGCAGTTGAAAATCCCCTATAACTACAGTTGGTCTTTTGCAGATGTGGATTTGCAACTGCAGAGTTGACCCTTCAACGATGCAGGTTTGAACTGCATGGGTCAATGAAAACCCACATATAACAGGACTGGCTAGGTTGAAGTTTGTGTTGTTCAGGGCTGGCTACATTTTGTGGCCTATGGAATACTTTGGCACATATAAAGGTAAGAAGGTGTTCGTGTTACCTGGCAGGACGCATTAAATCTGAGCACCTAAGTGTGTGTAAGTGTGATGGCTTCTGCCTGGGAGAGAGGTTATATTAGGTGTGTAAAGTCCCTCCGTGTGGATAAAGCCCTGGGCGTCATCTGAGTGCTGGTCTGAAGAGGCTGCCTTGCTGGAAAGGAATGTTCTCCATGAGCTACAGAATCACATGGCTCTGCATTTGCTCTTCCAGGACTTGTAATTCTCTTGCTTCAGGTGAAACTGATCTAGGTCTAATTATTGGAATCAGCCAAAACTTGGAATATGTTAAACTTCCAAATACCTATTTCTTGATTCAGCAGAATGTTTTGAAATTGCATGAGTTATACTTTGTTTCTGATTGCACCAGTTAGTACAGCCAAGAGTCTTCCCAGTTCTTGGCTGTTTCTTCTGCTTGCTATTGCTAGAAAGCCATGGGCATGGAAAGCTGCAGGGTCTTGGGATATAATAGAGGAGAGCTCCTCATTTTCTGTGATGTTGGGGGTCTCTTGGATAACTTGAGATAGGCTTGGTGGGCTGGGGCATTGGCTGTTGGCATCCAGGGAGCCTCTGTGTGTGTGCTCAGGTCAGACAAGACTACCTTAATTGTGAACAGTTTCTCAGGAGCACATAAACTGGTGTCCAGCCAAATCTCTTTGTTTTCCTGGGATTCTACTAAAAAAAAAAAAAGAAACAAATTAAGCCACAAGTGAGATTCAAGTATCTGAAGGACTTGGGAGGAAGAGATTGCAGGGAAACCTCTGGGGAATGAGACTGGAGGGAAATTTCTAAGTAGAGAGTTTCCTTGGTGTAGGAAAAGATGCAACAGTTTGAACATTAGGTGTGGTATGAGGAAGGAATATCTCCGTTGTCCCTGATGGTGCCAAGGCCTCTTTTCTAGGGGGCTGGGGGTAAAAATGAAAGAAGCACAGCTTCAGGACCAAGCAGCAGTGCTGTGGGGGTTAGAGTCTCAAGCCCACTGGGAAGATAGGAAGAGACGGGGTGGACTCTCCCAGGAGTGACACAGGCACAGGTCAAGGGTACGGGTCTAGGCTTTGGAGGGCACTGTGATTGGTACCTGTGTGGAGAAATTCAGTCATGGCACCAACAGCTGACTGGTAGAGCTTTGAGGGGAGTGCAGACAGCTCAGTGGGTAGATAAGGGATTAGAGGGATTGTGGGATTGTTTATTTCTATTGGTATATACATACATATATATATGATGTGTCTATATGCACACACATACACATTCATTTAGATTGCAGGCAACACAGTAAGAGAGAGCTGATGTCCCATCCCAGGGTAAGTGGGGATTCCAGACAAATTGTTCCAATGACTCTATTGGGGACCTACAAGTTGGAAGTTCACAGGAATGTTTGGGTAATATCCAGGTGAACATATTAGGGCTCAGAGAGAAGTGACTTGTCAACACAGGACAGTACTGTTCAGCTTATGGGCCAAATCTGTCCCAGGTCTGTTTTTGTAGAAAACGTTGTATTGGGACCCAGCTGTACCCATTTGTTGTAACAGTATTTGCAGGAGGAAAAGTGTGCCATATGATCTGATCCTCTTTGTTCCAGAGGTAGAGGCATTCCCACACTTTCTATCAGGAACACAGAATAAGCACCAGGGTGAAACACAATGATGATTCTGCTAAATGTCATCAAAACAAGGACACTTTGAGTGTTAAGAGCAGGCTTGGCATTCAGGCTTGGGATGGAGTCAGTACAAAAAGCAGGGGCATTATGGGTTCCCCAAACAAAATTCTTTTAAGTTAGCTCATTCCATGAATAATCTATGACAACTTAAACTTTAGTTGTTGCAAGCTTTTCTTACTAAGGAGGGATAAATGACATAAGAAACTTGGGAAAAGCTACTAGAGAAGACATGATCCCATCTTTAGCAACACTGGTTGGACCCAGAGCTTTGTAAAGCCCAAAGCACCAGAGGTATATTTGCTTGTATGCATCAGGAATACACCGGAACGTAGGGCAGGAAAGACTTAAAGAGAGGAATGGAGAAGTGGAGGGGGAAGGGGGAAAAACACAATGAAATTTGCAATCTTTTAGTGGTAACTTCAGAACATGTGGAGGTGGACAGTGCCCAGAAACCTAGCAACCAGCCCTCCTAGACATGTCCTAGGTCTCAGGGATGTCCTGGGAACAAATGGCTGTGGAAGTGCATCCAGCACTAAACTGTACATGGCACCTGTTGCAGCACATGCAGCAGCACAATAGCATCCCACTCGCCTTCTATATTTTCAGAGCCAAAGC
>PVKM010048767.1:0-11114 GCA_004027735.1 Carollia perspicillata
AGATATCAGGACTTTTATGTAACCACTTTCCCCACCCGCGGTCTGATAAGAAAGAGAAGACTCAAACGTTTATAATAAAACGTAGGAGCACACTGATACAGAAGCACAGATAACCTGGTAAGTGCACTCTGAGGAAAGAAATGCAAGTCCTACGAGGAGGTTCCTGGGGACAGATGCCAGATGGCTTAAGTCTGGAAGCAGGGGAGACACTGGACAAGGTGGATGAGCAGAATGGGGACAAGCGAGGAGTGGCGTCCCGAAGTGGCGGGCAGCTCAACAAAGCCTTCAACGAAGAAGAGCCTCTGGTTGAGTCTGAAGGCGTGAAGGATGTGAGTAAATCCGTAAAAAGTCAGCATCTACCCTCACGTACTTCTATTAAAGAACGCGAGGCAAATGTAAGAATGTTAATGAAGACCCCGAAGAAGAGGTGGGAACTGTTCTGTGGAAGAGAAAACGGCCTCGGAGGACTGCACTGCGCGGAGGCCCTGCCTCTGCACTCGGCCGGAGCCCGCAGGCTCCCTCCCGCGGGGGCCAGGAGGGGCAGGGCAGCCAGGGCCACGCTGGCTCCAGGGCACACGGGGAAGCCCGACGACAGCGGCGCGGGCCCGACGCTGGAATCCGGGAGAGAGGATGAACCGGAACGTGTTAAGGACGTTTAAAATGAAAACGTGGCTCTGAGGACAACGGGAGGGGAGGAGGTGCAGATGTCAGGTGCGAGCGTTTTGGGGCCGTCCTCAGGTACAACAGGACCAGAGGCAGGTGTGGGGTGGGGGGCACCCCGGGGAGCCGTGTTGGGTGGCGGGGCGGGAGGGGCCTGCCGAGCAGCAGCAGCAGCAGAGTCCCCCTGGCTCCCTGATCTGAGGTGGGTGCCCCTGGACACCCCAGCATCCATTCTTCCAACACGTCCCACGGGTGCACAGGACAGGAAACTAAGATCCCTGACACGCAGGGGCTGCCTTTCTCCCCAACACACTTTCAACGGGTTTTCTTCTGGAAGTGGCCCCCCGCCCTGTCCCCCGTGCACGGCGTGTGGCTCAGCCCGTGTTCTCCCTGTTCTCTCTGTTCCCCATCTCTTCAGTCTCTGGGGGCCGCGGTCCAAGGGGAAGACACGGTGCCCTTGAGCAGCCACGCGAAGGCATGCTGTTTGGGCCCGCAAGCCCCTTGTCCTCTCCGGTGTAGGACGGGGCTCACGGACAGACACGGCAGCTTTGGGGTAAGGAGGGAATCATGAGACCGACTTTCTAACGGACCGTTTGCCGCACCCACTGGTGGCAAAAGATGCAAACGGTGAGGGGCCGTTCCGGTGCACACGTTTGGGAATTTCATACACGTCCCAGGTTTCGTTGGGTTTTCAGTGTAATAGTGGATTTAAATCGCGTCCTATTCAGCGGTGAGCGATAATTCCCTCCATGGTCCTTTCACGTTCGGCAACATCCGTGTCATGCAACACACAGGTGTCGGCAGTGCCCTACCCAACAAGGTGGGGACAGTGGCCCTGCGCGGTGGGATCGGGGGACAGAGCTGCCTCAGGGAGTGACTGGCTCTCAGAGGAGCAGCGGCAGCAGGGTTTTAGAACCAGAGGCAATTACAGGAAGGCAGGCTCTCGGGAGAGGCTGCTGAGCTCCCACTGTACTTGGGATGGAAGCGCTGGTCATCTATCTTATCGGACGTTACAGGACAGGACGAGACCAGAGGTGAAGTCTGCAGTCCCAGCACTTGGCTGTACTCCCGGGACGGAAGACATACTCAGTCGGTTTGGAGCGAACGCATAAGTAATGGAACTGTGTGGGAACCTGATGGAGGAAGTGTCGGGAGGAAAGACAATAGGTCGAAGGCAGCTTTCGGACGGCCTGTACTATTAACAGGTGGTAATGAGAGACGGGCGGACCGTGGGCAGAATGACGCACAGAGGTCAAGGGTGACAAGAGCAGATAAGCAGGGTTTCTTTCTACAAATGCTCTCCCAGGGAACAGACGTACCTTAGCGGTGGTTTTAATTTGCAGTTATTACAGACGGCAAAGAAAAAGTGTGAAAGTCCTCAGAGTTCATAGCAATGAGAGGCGTTTCTACACCCAGATTTGAAAACACACTCAGATTTGTTTATCTCTTAATTTAAAGACCGGAGTGTGGAAAATAATTTCAGAGCACTAATTAATCAACATTGAAGTTTCCCTTCTATGTATTCAACATTCTGCTGCCTTTAGATATAAAAAGGAGAGTCGTTTGATCTCAGAAAAATGTGAGGAAAAAATCATGAAGCTTTAATGAAGACGTGGAAATGCTAATCCAAAAGAACACTTCGCATTCTGGCCGCAAGGCATCCATCAGAAGAGACAGCCTGGTTTAGAACGACAGAGACGCCATGGAGTTCTGGGTCAACACTGGTAAGCACAGTGGCCAAAGAGTCACTGCGGCGTCACACTGGCAGGCCTGCCACCCCCACCTCAGGACACAAGTCCTGCAGACGTCTAGTGACAGAGAACGATGGATGTGACTGAGGGCTACCGTTAACTTGCCTTATGTTCCCCATTATTTATAATTTAAGGGCAAATATTCAAACCACTTCGGTTCAAAGGGATTAGTGCGCTTTAAATCTAATTTATCCTTTCTATCTCCATCCTTAATACTTAATGCATATTTACAGTGATTGCCTGAACTCAAACCTCAAGTATTATTGAAATGAGGCTTTTTTGGCACAATGTCAAAAAACAACAACAACAAGGATTATTTAACAAAAATACCCTGGAGCTATGTTTATCAGAAAGTGTTAACAAAAGAAGCGTTTCTTTTTTCCCTACTTTTAAAACCTGATTTTAACTAAAAGCTTGAGTTGTAGCTTATCACAATATTAAGGAAGTATTAAATGAAAGTGCAGCACGAATCAGACAACTGGGAAATCCAACAAGTTCTTTTCTGTTTGTTTTTCTTAGCTTTGCAAAACCACAATGAGATTAACACTGAGATTAAAAGGTATGGAAATCAGGAAATCTTCATTGCTCTTTACAAAGAATTAACAAGATTAGCGAAGCTATTCTGTTTTTCTGTAAGGGGATCTATTCTAAGGAATTTGGAAAGACACTAGGAAAGGACAACACCCAACAAACATGGCAGCAACTTGAGAGCTCATATGACTCTGAGATTTTATTTGTCAGCAATACTTTTGTGTGAAGATATTATGATATCGACCTCACTCCGTTACCCCCCAAAAAATCTTTAAGCTTTCTTAGCAAGTGCAGACAATTGTTATAAGCCTAAACATTCTTCACTATTTCACTATCAAAGGGTTTTTAGGCGATAGATTTTATAACTGGTCCACATGAATTTGGACCCCAGATACTTAACCTTGAAACCAACGGCAAGCAGGCAGTTGACTTAAATAAGCTGCTGAGTTAGAAGCCAGATGGACACAGAGAAAGCACGCTTCTGGCTGGGCCAGGTGAACGGAAACCGTCCTGAACGAGGTTCTGAAGACGCATTTTAATGATAAAAAAGCACGTATTTTGGAAATACGTTTGGGTCAGCACAAGTTAGCAGAAGATAAGTATCTCCAGGGTAAAGACATGAAGATAATCAGTTTCTTAGGAAAAAAAATAAAAGGCAAACGGACAAAGGAAACAGAAAAAGGAAAGAAAGAAGGATGTGAGGATGGATAGTGTGTCTCACCCAGAAATTACAGGAGGCCTCTTGAACTTCTGGATGAGGTGGGTCAGAGCCTAAGTTTCACAAAACTGCTGTTATCGGAAACCAGGTCAGCTCAGACGGGCTAAAACCCCGGGACTTAAGAGACAGAGGCATGCCTAATGACCGACCAGCAGGTGGACAAGACGGAGGAACTGGGATTGGATTTAACCTCACACCTGGAACAACAAAAGATGGGACAAAAGTTGCATACGGAACAATGGCTTTCAGGACAAAGCACATCATGCAAGAAAAAACAGAGATCCCCGACGGTGGCCTGTGACTTGCCAAGCTTGTATCCCGAGACCCTGTCCAGGTGGTGTTCAGGGAGGGAGACCCAGGAAGGCCCTGCTGAACACCCTGGTCAAACAGACTGACTCAGGTACAGGGGCCTCGATGCAGACGATCCAAGGACGAAGGAGCGGAGAAGAGAGCTGTTCAGGGAGGAGTCAGGGGTGCCCCGAGGGCCGGCCTTGGGCACTCAGCCGTGCGCTGGTCAGCAAGCACGTGTGAGGGATACGCCAAGGTCAGGAAAACACCGCCCAAAAGGTCTAGAAGGGACAGCTCACTTCCTGGGCATGAAGGGAATGGAGACTGCTCCCCGCTGCTGGCGGGGACACACTCCTGACTCTCGGGGTGCAGGCCAGAATGCTCACAAGGACCCAGTCTCAGAAGTGAAAATAATTGAGAGAAAACACTGCTCTGGTCCCCACCAGCAAACTGTGAAAGGGAGCCCCCGAAGGGTCAACTCTTTCCAGATGACCGACGACATCCCAGAACGTAACTCTAGAATACTGAAAATAAATACAGATAAAACAAAAATAAATTTAAAACACACACACACACACACACACAAGAAACTTTGGCTTTCAAAGACCAAGGTACTTGTCGAAGATGAAGCCGGTAGAAACTAGCCTCTTCTTTACAAAAACACGTGCTCCTGTGTGGAGGACACACGAAAGAAAAAGGCACAAACACCTGGAGAAACGCCTTTGATCGCTTACAAATACATCACACGCATTTGCTTTGGCATGAACACGAATGTAGCCCTTACTGAGTGCCAAGCCTTATTCTAAGCATTTCACACATTCTAGTTCAATTAACCTTCCTGTCTAAATCTATCATAGAGGTGCAATTATTTATCCCCATTTTAGCAAATATTTAGGAATTTAGGAAATTGGAATTTTAGAAAATTTACAAAGAGACATTGAGAAGTTTACCTGTGGTCACACAGCTAATAGTCTGAGCACCGGGATTTGAACCCACGCTATCTGGTGCCGGAGTCTGTTCTCCGAAGCGCTGGTCTATGTGAACAACACGTCACCAATTCTTTTCTTCCACTGACCAACTGATTGACAAACTAAATTACAATGCTAGTATAATCAGCTTGGTTATTGCTATGATTCCCAAGGGTACACGACACTTTCATGTATATTCTCTTTGTCCTTAAACATTTATTAGTATCTCCTTGAACCAGAGTACACCATCCAGACTTCACCTTAAAAATACAACACCTGATTTTTCTTGAAGGGAGTCTTCACATTTCCTCAATTTGTTTTTCCAGTGAATGAATTCATTCCTCAAATATCAAACAGCAGCCCATCATGAACAAGTTGCCGTAGAGAAAAAGTTACTGCGATCCTTCAGTTCGGCCTCGTGGGCTCCCTCCTAACACTGACCGTTCAACTCCCAGATTCACTCAGTCAGTGAAATTTTATCCGGCACCCACCTTGCTAAATACTGAGCACAGAGAGGAAAAAAATTCATGTATGTAAGATGTTTAGTCATGCAACTAAAACTTTCTTAAGCTAGTACTTCACGCCCTAAAGCTCGCCATCCTCTAGGAACGGCTGTGCCATAATCCCACCTGGAACCTAAAGTGTCCTCTTCCGAGTACACAGGCCTCCCGTCTCCCACACGTGATTTCTCTTCCCCTCTAACCTCCTCCTCCTCGACCTTTTTTTTTCATGAAAACCTTCTCTCTCTCTGCAGTCTTCTGTCCGTCGTGATCACGCTCAGAGGGGAACCGGTTTCTACCAGCTTGGATCCCAGACGAGCACCTGGATTTTTCGGAGCCCTCACCTGCACGGGGCAGACTAAAAGAACGCTCACTCTAAAGAGTCACTGGAGAGAGGAAACAAATGCACGCAAGGCACAAACCAGTTGTGGCAAATAAGAAATGTTCAATACATGTGAGTTATTATTATTCATCTTCATATGTTCCTGTCATGTCTTCGGAACCTACTTAAGACCATTTATCGTCTTCTCCCTAAACCTCCTGCCTTATTTATTTTTAAGTCTCTTTTTGTGATTTCACTTGAGCACTTTACCTTTGCCTTGAACAAAGTTTCAACCAAAATATTGGATTGTTTATCTTAGAAGAAGAGCTCAACCTTACTAACAAAACTCATCGCCCTTCCCCCCATCCCTGAGTGTGCCTCAAAGCTCCATTCTTGCCTTGGCCCTTACTTTTGTCTCTCTTTTCCTCGTTACCTCTGTTGGCAAGTAAAAACACCATTCCCTACGCCACCCGCACCTTCATTTTTCACTCGTTTGACCTCTTCCGCCCCAGGATTCCTGTCCTCACGCCTCCGCTGTACAGGATCGCTGTGTGTTCAGAGCGTTGGCATAAAATTTATAGCACTCTGTCTCTTTAACCTGAGACCAATCAATCTCTGGTAACCATTTTGGTACATGAATATCTGTGATCTACTCACGATGTTCGCTATAGAAACAGATGAAAAGTTTTCTTTTTTCCCCTACAGACAGTCCCAAACAGCACACAGACTGTGTCATTACTAAAGCTCAACGAACAAGCTTTTTGTCACTGACATACGCGTTCAGAGAAAATGTCTCATGCATCCCACTGAGACTTACAATTATGGTTTATACCACCTAATCTTTCCATGCTTTTTTGTTTTTGCTGAATTCCTTACTGTAAAACTAACAATGTGAAGTCCTTTTATCTTGCCGCCGTCCTCTTGCCCTAGGAGATTTCACATATCCATTCATTTCCCTACAATGGCTTTTTCTTTTTCTCCTGGAATTGTTTTAATTGGGCAAACTAACATGTCAAGTCAATATTTAAAGTAACTTTATAAGAAACCTTCTCTCCTCTCAGACATGCACACCCTTCAGGCGAGGGACTTGTGGCTTGGGTTCCGTACACTTGTGCAATGTCTCCGGTCCCGACTCTGCACCGGGGTGTCTCCTGTCCACACTCGTCTCCATGCCCTCCCCACTATCTTCTGCAGACTCACTTCCTCTTCTGTTCCAGGCGCTTCCTAAAGTCGCTCCTTTGATTTACTTCTTTCTCTCTGAGGCATCAGCCATCTTGATATTTCCCAGGAAGTATTAAAGTATTCCTAAAAAATCACGAATCGCTAGACAATTGAAGTATATAAAACTGAAGCAAAGAGTGAGACTAAAATATTTCTAAAATTAATATAATTAACCTCTACCCACTTGGCTTTCTTTGAGAAATAGAAGAAGCATTATAAATTTCTTTTTACAGTGCATGTAATATTAATTGATATTCTTCTCTTTAAAGTCGCTCTACTATTTGGAATACATGGAGTAAAAGTGTTTCAATTCTATTTTAGAAATACAAGGGTTAATAAGTAAACCATGTCAAAATTTATGTAACAAAAGGCACAAAAAGTTAATGCATTTGAAGCAATAAATTAACATGTAGACAGATGGTATAGCCTTCCTGTGAAAGTAAGATTCTAAAATTTACACTTCTGTGAAACCCAAATGTGATCATCTGAGTTCTCTCTAGCAAGTCTTATTGGGATGGATTAAATTACAGCCGTCTGGGTTTAGAAATGATGCTGATTAACCCTCATAAAGGACTGCAAAGAAATGACATTGTTTACTGGCCACATAGATTCCTGCTGATTTTATTTAGGGTATTTGGGAGAAGAAGAAGGATAAAAAGTAAAATACATATACATGTAATATATATCTTAATATATACACGATTGATTTTAGAGGGAGAGAAATTTGTTTTTTCACTTATTGATGCATTCATTGATTGCTTCTTGTACGTGCCCTGACTGAGGATCGAACCCTCAATGTTGGTGTGTCAGGACAGTGGACTAACCTACTGAGCTCCCTGGCCAAAGCTTAAACTATATTTTAAGTTTTGTTTCTCTGGGTCTGTGCATGTGTGTGTCTCTGTTTTAACCATTTCGACTGAACATATGTATATTTGTTACTTTCCATATGAGTAACAAAGGGAAAGGTGTATGCCTTCCTCACCTTGATGAGTTAACATCAGCAAGTCTTTTCTCAAAAACGGTCATTTACCTAGTACTCATCCTTAAATGTCACATCAGGATGTTCCTTTATTAAATTAATTACTTCACCACTTGTAATTTATGTCTGCCGAAAATTCATCTACAAGTCTGTAAAGATGATTGCCTAGTGAGGAAAAATAAATGATCTCCACAAATATTTTGTGTGAAATATTGTTGGAATTACAATTAAGAATTTAATCACATTTTCTACTGTAACAGGTGGCTGTTTAGACTTTAAAGCATATATAAGCACCACCTTACTTGCTTTTCAGTTATGTTATTACAATTTACACAATAATGAGAAAACATATTCTAATAAAAATATGACTGAAATATGAAACAATTGTACTAAATCATAGATTGGAAAGATCAACCCTGGTTTTTTTTAGATGACTAATAACTGTCAACAAACTAATTTAATTTTTCCAAAACAAGGCTAATAATTTTTGGTAAAAATGTTACGGTTTCCTATGATTTCCTATACAGTTCTAAAGTAAATTCTTAAATTTTAAAGGAGATAGTAAAATGTGATATTATCTTCTAGTTTGCTTTCTATGACAGTCTCTCAATATAGAACCAGACCCAACTATTTGTAATTCAAAGAGCTCAGTGAGCCATTACGTCCACGAAATTTTAGCATGCCCCCAGTTATGTTTAATCACCTCACACTTGTTTCTACTGCACTTCAGTTCCCTACAGACTTATATTAAGATGTCCATTCGCATTGTATTCACTTATTTCATTAATTTAATCATTAATTATTGAGCCCTGTCATAGAGGGGAAAAGTAATGGTAGAGTGCCATAAACTCCGGAAAATTGCATTTATACGTAGTAAAGTAGAGAGATATAAATGAGGCGTGGTGAAGTAAAAGATAAAAAGGAGCCCCGCCCCCCTCACGGAAGGGGGCATCCAAGCAGTGGGCCACGCCCCCGCCCCCCCTCCACCTGCGTCATGAGACTGTGCAATCACGAGACTGCGCCATCGATCATGAGACTGCGCAATGAAGCCCCAGGAGTGGTGCCAGGTCTCTGGTGCATCGCTGATAACAAACACCCAGGCTGAACTGGTAAGAGAAACAAAATGTTCCAGGGGGAAGATGGGAAACAAGAGGTCAGAGCCACTTTAAAAACAGAAGGCGAGGCTGTGAAGCCCCAGAGAGAGATTTTTCAAGAAAACACCAGTGGTCGAGAGTGTTCTGAGCACCCGGTGAGGGTGACGACAGGTAGAGAGACCTTTGCATGGGGACAGATCTCTGGGGACTGAAAACAGCTTCTGAGCTGTGGTGGAGGCAGAGAGGGCCGCACCTCAAGGAGCCAACTGGAAAGCCTTGACGGTACTTTAAGGCCGTGTCCCCAGTCCCCAGGCCATGGACCAGTACCGGCCGCACAGAGGGGCCTGAGCAGCAGGCAAGCAAGCAAAGCTTCATCGGTCTGTACAAACGGCCCCCATCACTGGCATTACTGCCTGAGCTGCGCCTCCTATCCGATGAGCGGTACCGTTAGATTCTGTTAGGAGCGTGGACCCTACTGTGAGCTGTGCAAGCTGGGAATCCGGGTTGCCCGCTCCTTGTGAGAACCTGATGCCTGAGCATCCGAGGAGGAGCTGAGGGGCGATGGGGGCGCTGGGGAGCAGCTGCAATGACAGATTATCAGTAGCGGAGAGGTTTGACCACACAGAAACCTTGGTAAATCGGCTGCTCGCAGACTCATATCGAAGCCCTATCAATGAGTGGCAAGTGACGGCTAAGCTGCGTCTGGTGGCAGGTTTTATAGTGGCCAGCGAGTTGCCGCCTTTCACTGGTGCAACTGCCCTGGGCGGCAGGCTTTGAGTCAGAACTTGACACTTACTTTAGTCTGTGTGTGGCCCGCCCGTCATTTTATTTACCGCCTCCGTCCACACCTCTTTCCCTCCCCGAGCACTCGTCGCAGTCATAGTTGTGGTGAGCCCACACGCTAACCCTAGCATGGGGTGAGCTGTATAACTATTTCGCTGTGTTACAGTGTAATGCCGGTAGAAATAAAGTGCACAACAAATGTGATTCGCTTGAATCATCCCAAAACCATCCCCCGACCCTGGTGTGTGGAAGAATTGTCTTCCACAGAACCAGTCCCTGGTGCCAAAAAAAGTTGGGTACCACATCCTTAAGGCAAGAGAAATATCAATGCCAAGATATTTTTTTTTTAGTTGGAAATGAGAAAGTGAAAATCTTAAAAAGTCAAGGGAAAAGAAAGTGCTAATGAAATGGAATGCAAGAAAGAAACCATACCCGACGACAGGAATTTCCAGAAAAAGTAAATGGAATTAAAAATAAGAAATCCTGTTGTGAATGCGTGGGAGATGGTGGGAGAGGAACACGCACACAGTCCCCCTCAGCCGGTGGTCACCTTTAACCTGGATTCAGGAGCTCGGCATCCACGGAGGAGGGAGGAGAGTGCGCAGGGCCACCCGGCACTCGGCACCCCCACTCTGTAGCCCTCCCTCCCCTTCAGGACCACTCTGACTTCCTTCTGGGCCTCACCCCTGCCTGGTGCCTGTGGGCATGCTGCAACCCGAAGCCCAGGTGCCTGCCTCCAGCTCAGACCCGAAGGGGCCCGGTCTGGCCTGGCACATGGCCGGATGCAGCTGTGTGCTAAGCTGTGCCCTGGAGCCTGTGTGTGGAACCTGAGGAGGAGGGAGGGCGCACACTCCCCACGGCTGTGCCCCGACAAGGTCCTGCCACATCACCGCGGCCTCAGCTCCAACTTTCCCTGCCCTGAGCTGCGTCTCACCCATTTCAAGGCTGTTTCTCCAGCCTTCCAGCCATTCCGCAAGCTTTGCATATCAACACAGGAAACTCCATTTGACCTAGACCACCCATAGTCCGTAAGCAGTCTCATCTCTTGCCACAATTGCCCCTCCCACAACACACCCAGTTTAACTGGCACAGGAGCTGAGAACTGAGGGAGGGGAGAAAGCGTTTGTCGTTGTGACTGTGGGATAATTAACGGTCAACTGGAGGCAAAGGAGGGTCACCAGCGGCACTGGGGACCCGGTCGCAATGGAAGGACATAAACTTGCAGTTTCAGCGTGGCCACATGTAGTGGCCTCAGGACAACGGCTCTCCACACCTTACCCTTTTTATAACAAGTCATGT
>PVKM010048768.1:0-11120 GCA_004027735.1 Carollia perspicillata
CGTGGCGGTGGGGTCACCAGGTCTGAGCATTTCATGGAACATCTTCATGGTTCCTGATACATATTGATGGAATGAAGACATGTCTTTGACAGCCTAGAAGAGAAAGTGAAGATGCCTAGGAGTCAGCATCACTTTGCGAAGAGCACATACTACCGGGCTGACCTCATTCTCCCTCTGACATGTTCATCAGAGACCAGAGGCATTCTGTATACACCATTGTCTCAGCTGGCGACAGTCTCTGGTTATACTTTGTGGACAAAATGGCCAAGAATACGGATGGGGTCAGAGATGGCTAAATTATCATCCCCCAGCTACATCGATTAGAACGTTGATATCCACTCGCAGGGAGGTCTCTGGTGGCTGGCTTCGTTCAGCAGTTTTGCTGTGAACATGCATAAAGATGCAGGTTGCCCCTGTGTCACAATCGTGCATGAAGCAACTCTAAGAGGGATGAATAATACATTGAGTTAAAAGATTTAAGGTTTGAATAGATCCTTACAAGTTAAAAGGATGGACTATAACTCAGCAGCATGAAATGTTATATAAGGTGTGTAGCTCAAAAAATCAACTGCACATGAACAGGATGGGGAAGCCCTGCCTTACTTAATAGCTACTCATGTGAAACAGGCCCAGAGAGTACAGTTGACCTCCAGCTCAGTGTGAATCATCTGTGTGGTGTGGCTCCAAGGAGATTAACGTCATCTTGGGCCACGTTAAGAGAAGTATAATATTAAGACCAGAGGAGGGGGCGTTCCCACCAGGCTCTGATTAATCAGACCACACTGGGAACAGCGAGGCAAACTCTTCAAGTCATTTTCTCAGCGGAACATTGGCAAATTCATTCCTTCACAAAGCATTCACTGAACACCTCCTATATACCCAACACTGCTAAACGCAAAGGACTCACGGACGGATTAATGAGACATGCTCCGGGGCTTACAAAGCTCACAGACTACTGACATCCAGTGGAGTCCAGTATTTCCCATAACATTCAATGATTTATCAAATAGTATTTATAAAGCAAAAATATATTCTGTCAGTTGTGCTTAGCATCCTTCAGATTGTTCTTAGGAATCACGTAGATATCATCACAAAAATGCAATTGTGTCCACGTGTGAGGCAATAGTTAATACAGACTCCTTTTCCTCCACCTGCCCTTCCAAGCCCCTTTCACATGATCCTGTACCTTAATTCCCTCCATCCAGCCCCATCTGACCTAATTATCAGGTTGTAGATTCTTCTCACGCTAGCTTTGAGCTGAAGCATACCTTCAGCGTGTGTTTGCTGTGGTGGGTTTGCTAAAATGACCCTCAGAGTCAACTTTTTTTTTTTTTGAGAATGGCTTCCTGTACTGCAGAGGCTGGAAAGGTAAAAACTACATTTCTTAGACTCCCCTAAAGCTATGATTCTAGATACAAATTAGGTTTTTCTAATGGGACATGGGATCTAGCAGGTCGAATTTCAGCAGGAACCATCATTCCAGCACTTCAGCTCTTGCTTTGGGCAAATGTGATCAGGGCCAGCAATGTTCCAGTGTCCAGCGATACCAGTCAGCATGGCCCACACTATGCTCAGTAACAAACAGTCCCCACATCACATGGGTGCCTGAGGGCACTGATCCCTGTTTCTCCCACTTGAGGACCCAGGCTGGCAAAGAAGCTGTAATGTGGAGCATTGAGGGTAATTGTGACAAGGGAAAAAAAGAATGCACAAAACTGTGGAACAGTACTTAAAGCTTCCTCTGGGAAGTGACACATTTTTCATTGAGTCACATGGTCTCTTAACACCTGGGGGGCAGAGAAGGTTAATCTTAACTGTGTGCCTGGAGGAGAACTGCAAATATGTGGTGAACACCCTAACGACCACCACCCCAGTCATCAGCTTTCTGAACATCGAGGTGCAGTTGTGGGGTTATGGTGGTGACTTCCTGGTCCCAATTCCACAGAGCAGCCTCGGACTCCTAGTTATCCTGATGGTGGCAGACTACAAGCTCCCCTGGACAAGTCTAGGAAGCCTTTCCCAGAAGGCCAGCCTTGACCTTGCTCCTCCAGCCCCTCCAGTGGTTTTATAATCACCTAATTACCTGTGTTAAATCCCTTTCTGCTCAAGATAGCATCGGTGTCTTCTATTTCCTGCAACTGAACTCTGATTGATACAAGCTGCCTGCATGCCCTGCCCTGGCCTCCAAGACCACCACGCTCAGCACTGCCCTCACTTAACCCTGAGCACAATTTTTTGAGGTCAGTGGGGCAGGTATCATGAGATCCTTGTTTACCAAGGAAAAAAGTGAGTCTAGAGGAATTCAAAGACTTATGTTAGGTTACAGAACCAGATGGTGACAGAGCTGGGTCACCAACCTTGTTCTCTTAACAGTTTGTAATCTACTCACTCCACTGAGCCACAGGTCACCAGGGAGGTGTGGACACAAGGTCTCTAAAGACAATTTGGGGAGGACAGTACACAAAAGAATTGACTTAAAAGACTTAAAGTGGTACTAAAGCACACTGTAATTTCCAAAAAACGGCCACAGTGACGTTGCTAGTCCCATGTGGTCTTCCTGAACTTTGTCACTACCTAAACCGGAAGTGGAGTCCATTTCCTCTCCCCTTGAACCTGGGCAGGCCTTTGTGACTGCCTTGACAGGTAGAATGTGATGATAATTGAGGCTAGGTCACAAAAGTGGATACAGCTTCTGCCAAGTTCTTAACATGCTCGCTCTTCAAACCTAGCCATCATCATGTGGGGAAGCCCAGCACATAGAGACGTCATGTAGAAGTTTTCCAGCTTCAGCCAACAGCCAGCATCAACCATCAGGCATGTGAATGAACATGCCTTGAGATGATACCAGCCTCTAGCATTTGACCCAACCCAACTTATGCCAAGTAGGGTAGATATGAGCTCTCTCCACTGAATCCTGCCAAAATTTTAGGTTTGCAAGCAAAATAAATGTTATTTTTAAATTTACTTTAAGCCACTAATTTTTGTCACATAGCAATAAATAGCAAGGATAGGTGCCTACATCCATGAAGAAGTCCATTTATTCTCCATGGCTTTTCATTCACTGGGTTAAGACTTTCTAAGTAACTGCTGTCTGGCATTGTTGGGTCCTGGAAGTTCAAAAGTGACTAAGACACCATCTTTACCTCAAGCTGCTCCCAGTCTTGTAGGGGAGCTCTATGGGTGATGAGCTTACTACAGTCCTCCCAAGTTCAACTAGCTCTGATTGTGTATGTTAATAAAAAGGTTCACAGAGAAAGTAGTACCTTGTGCTAGTCTCTTAGGCTGAGCAAGAGTTTTGTGAAAAAAGAGTGAGGAGAACATTCCAGTGGAAGAAACAGCAAGTGCAAGAGAATGGAATTGTGACTGGCATGTCATGTCCAGGAAACAGAGAAAGGGAGAGACTCAGAGAATTGCAGAGAATGGCACTGAGAGGGAAAGAAATCAGAGTCAGGGAAAACCAGCAGGAGATTGTCACCATCATCCTGACAGGATGAAGTGACAAAAGAGACTTTGAAAGGAGATTCAAGGTGCTTGGTGACAGTCTGGCTGAGAGAAGCAAGAGGGAAGGAAGCAGAGGTAACTAGAATTTCTGGCAAAAGAAACCGTCTTTGCTGAGACGAATGACTCTGGAGAAAGAGTGATTTTGGAAGGAATAGATGAGTTCATTCATTGATTTGTTGATTATTAGGTGAGTATTAGTTAGGATGATTTCAGCTACAAGTAAGAGAATACCAAACTGGAATTGGCTTAAAATAAAGACATGTGTTATCTTATGTAGCAATGAGCCCAAAGGTTCCAGGTTAGTTTATTGGTCCAATCATATAATTGGTGAAGCAAAATTCATTCATACTTTTGATCTGCTAACTTCAGCACATTGGGTTCATCCCCTCAAGGTCACAAAGCAGCTGCTGGAGGTCCAGTCACCACCTCTACGTACCAATTTCTGGCCAAAGACAAGCAGTCTCTGAAGCCTCCAGTTTGGTTTTATTCCTGGCTGGAGTGGATGGAAAAGGTCTTTAAGAATCTCAGTGCTCCTGTAGGGTCTTTCCCCCATCTTTCCTGGTTGGGTGAGTATGAATAGCCTCTCTGTGCCTGTGTCCATACGGGAAAGCAGAGCCTGATTTAGTGAAATTCTGGAGGCATAAACAGGGAAGCCTTTGAGTCCAAGTGGGAGAACAGCTCAGCCCTAGACACACGGGGAGACCTGGAGCCCAAAGGTGAAGAACTGTGCTTCCCTGGGGACCTGGGGGTCAGAGGAAGAGCTCTGGACCAAGGGGGAAAGCAAAGATTGAACCAGGAGAAGAGCGAGAGTTGGGTTCCCCTCTTGCCTGGGACAGGCTGAGTTGAGGCAGTGGGCTGGACTTCTCCTTCCCCCGAGGGCTCTCTCTGTACTGCAGGTGCTCATGAGGGGGGACCTGTTGTCTGGGCTGTTGCGGGGGAAGGACTAGAGGACATAGGAAAGAGGAAGATCTTTCACACGCCGTTTAGAAGTGATCCCCATGGGTGGTGGCCACAGAATGTTACCCAGAGAAACAACCTTTAAGGAAAGTAGGAATTTAAAATAGACTTGGACAAGCTGAAATTTTATCATGTGGTTCTTCTTCAAAGTTGGCTTGAGGCTGAGCCCTAAGTTCATGCCAACTGAAGGAGCTCAGCCTGGGTAGGACCTACTGCAGAACCCAGGGACCCTGGAGGGTGTTCATGATGGGAGCACTGCCCGGGGGGTTCAGGAAATTATGTAGGGTCCAGCACCAACTTCTGGACCCAAGTTAGCATCGTGCATGGCTGTGGTGAGACAATGATGCCCACCAGCATCCTACCTGCCCTTGGAATTACCCCACCACCACCACCCAGGGAAGCAGGACCACATGTCTAATTTTTGACCAATGCATTAATGAACTCTCTCATCACTTGTCCTGTGGAGGAGAGGACTTCTGTTGAGATGACAGCACCCCAGATCAAAGCAGCGTGAAAAAAGAGTGGGAGACAGTTACCCTGAAAAGTCCAGTTACTGACTTTAGTGAGAAAAAAAATAAACCTTTGCTGCATTAAGATTTGGGCTAAATATAGTTGATAATATTGCATTAACTACTTGTGGTGCCAAATGGGTCCTAGGCTTACCAGGGTTATCACTTCATAAGGAATACGAATGCCTACACCTGAAATTAATATAATCTTGTACATCACTGTAACTCATGAATAAATAAATAAATAAATAATTTTAGAAGGCCCTGGCTGGTGTAGCTCAGTGGATTGAGCAGGGGCCTGTGAAGCAAAAGGTCACTGGTTTGATTCCCAGTCAGGGTACATGCCTGGGTTGCAGGCCAGGTCCCCAGTAGGGGACACATGAGAGGCAACCACACATTGATGTTTCTCTCCCACTCTTTCTCCTTCTTGTTCCCTCTTTCTAAAAATAAGTTAGTAAAATATTTAAAAAATTTTTAAAGATTTGGAGGCTATTTGTTACTGCAATATAACTTTACTTATTTTTTCTACTATACAGTATGTGCTCAATACCTATACATTTAAACTATAGCTACTGGCTGTTTATATGTTTGGTACAGTCCCTTCCTTTTGGGGCCTCAGTTTCTTCATCTGAAAAGTGGGAATGGTTACACCTGCTTTATAAGATTGTTGCAAGGACTGAATATGGCAGTGCTTGGCTCATTATGGGATACATACAAATAGTTTCATTTCACGTCCTCCTCCATGAGTGAGACACAAAGAGATTGGAGACAAAGTCCCTCACCTGGAGAAGAACCCAGTCTCATTCAGGGCACAAGATGAGACAGAATATGAAACAGCCCCCAGGTGGGAAATGTCGTTCTCTGAAAAGTGGCTGACAGTGTGGCTGGAGCCTCCATTCCAGTTTTTTATGGGTTTTAAAAGTAGGGATATGTTAAGGTCTGCCTTTCCTGCTTTGATGGGGCTCCCCAAGCCTCTTCTTCCTCATCTCAGAAATGGGTTAACTCAGGAAGTCTTCCTAAGTGACATCTGCTTTGCTCCTTTGCCCTCTCACCTCTCCAGGTCTCCCTCAGGAGGGAAGCCAGCTGCTCATGGCTGTGCCAGGTGTCCGATTCGTGTCATTCTGGAAGTCCATCCCAAGAGGAGAGGGATGGGTCCAGGAAAACTCTACCAGCACTGGGCCCTCTTCCCTCACTATGCTCTGGAAATCTTTGCTCTGAGACTGCTGCTGTTTCCACACGTGCAGCTGTGGATGTAGAGTTAGGAGAGGCGGGGCTGCCTGATTAGGCCCTTGCAGGAGAGGGTACTGGTGGAGCCTGCTGACCTCTCAGGTGGTGGGCTGTGAGCTGGGTGGAAGTGAGGGGCCCTGGGGCTAGGCTGTAGCGGGAGAAGCTGTCCCACAGGGCCCAGGGGAGTCCCACAGCTCACCTCCACGGGCCCAGGGGCATCTGAGTGATTCTGTAAATGAGACAGACATGGGTTTGAGTTCCTTCTACAGCCTGACTTTTTGTGTTGCTCTGGAAAAATCGCTTATGACTTCTCTGTTTCCACCTCTGAAAAAAGGAGAATGCACCTGTCTCACACGGCCATTAGATGAAAAGACTGTGCAATGCCTGACATAAGATGGGAGGGCACTTGACCCTGGGCAGTAGATAAACCCTGCAGTTGGTGAGCCATCCTGCTGGGAAGGGCAGCTTCACGCTGAGGCCTAGGGTGGCCTGGGGTTGGCTGACCAACGGCCTTGCTCTGGGCGAGGACAATGGGGCTGAATTCTGAGGCCACAGGGAACGGGGGATGGGCAGCCCGAGACAGAGACTGCTGGCTGCTCCGGCACTGGGCATCCCTTCCTCACATTCCACTTGGCCTTGGAAAGCGGCAAAGCTGGCCTCCTCCCCAGCTGTTCCTCGTGCTCCAGATAAATTGTTTCCGCTTGAGCTGCCTCCTCCTTCCCCACCCCTCTTCCTGTTGCAACACCTCTGCTGGGCGGTAAACACGAGCCCTATGTGTCTCCACCACCTCCCTGGCTCCCTGCCAGCCACAGGCTCACCCTCCTCCAGCCCAGCCCTGGCCAGATGTGCCCATGGCGTGGTGTTCACATCTGTTCCCTTGACCCCTGAATCAAAGCTCTCTGTGTCAAGGGATTGCCCCAGCCTTCCCACCCCTTCCACATTAGCCAACCCCCATCAGGGCAGAAACTGAGGGGGCCCAGGGCTGTCTTTTCTTTGCAGTTTACTCTCTCAACCCATCAGCCTCTGTAGACTTCAGCATTTGGCAACCATTTAAAGGATGCTCATTGTGTTTTCATCGTGCCCCCAGAACCCTGCTTCCTAGATTCACAGGACGGGTCTCCCGACCAGGTGCCTAAGCCCTCCAAGTGCCCCAGAATCCTCCTGACCTAGGGAAGATAGTCAGATAAGCACCCCCACAGTAGGTGCTCCTGACTCAGCACCTCACCCCTCCCAGGCACCATGTTGCTTTTTGGGGTTTCTACATAGCCTCATCTTCCCAAGGAGGGTAAACTCCATTTCTCCTGCCCTGACTCTGACCTTGGCCTCATCCAACCTCTCCACAATTATGACCAAAAGGAGAAGACTTGTTTTTTCCTGACCTCCAGGGCTTCTGGGGGACAGGTCCTGCTATTGGGTAAATAAAACAGAGTCCCTTCCTGGCCTGGGTAGGTGTTTGGAGATGTTGGTCCAGTCTTTCTAGGCCTCCACATCCTCACTTTAGCATCAGGTCACAGCTCCATGGCTGCCTGGCTTTTCTGGTAGACAGCAAAGATGCCCATATGTGTCTGTTCTGATCACAGGTACAACTTCTCTTGTGTCAGACACACACATGCACACATCAGGGTGCTAGAACAGGAGGGGAAGTGTCACATGCCAGCACCTCTAACAGTAGCATTTCAATAGTCATTTGTTACAACTATTGTTACGACCATGATGAAAACACCACTTGGGGAAACAGTGTGAGAAGAAAGACCTTTGTACTGGGATTTAGCAGCAACCTGAGTATCAGCCTGACAGTGAGGGAGAAGGCCTCCTCACCAACCTCCAAGACCACCCCTGGGCTCCCTGCCCTGGCTGGGCTTCTGTGCCCACACCATGCCTTTTCAGAGCCCACCTTGATTAGCTTCCATCTCTCTGTTACCCTCAAATCCCTTCTCTAGAGCCCTGGCAATCTTTCCACACCTTATTCCTTTCTCATTCCCCATAAGCCCTGGTAAATGGATTGGTTGCTCATGGTCAAGGACTTGATCAGAGAAAGGACTTAGACAGCATTCTTGCCATCCTCCCTTTTCACAAAGGGATGTAAGCCCAGAGGCAGTAGCTGAGAATGGCAATAGCTAGGATTATCTGAATATGTTCTATGAGACAGACTTCGAACAGAGCATTTCATGTGCATTACCTCATTTAATCTTCACGAGAACCCCCCTGAGGAAAGTACTGTTATTATCCCCACTTGACAGACAAAGTAACTGAGACTTGGTGAAGTTAAATAACATGACCCAGGATACCCAGCTACTAAGTGTTAGAACAAAGATTCCAACCAAAGTCAGTCTGACTTCAACTTCAATGTCTTAAATGGATTTGGGAAGCAATTTGTACAAAATCCCACAACAAATTTAGGGTGCAGCTAACCTCAGGCCCAGGTTGCCATCACTTGCTATCCATCCTTAGGTGTCTGGTCCTTGGTGAACAATTGCTGAAACGATGAAGCCAGGATGAGGCCTGGCCTGGTTGTCTCCTGCTGGCTCTGGAACTGGTCCCTTCCCTCTCAGACCCGGTTCAGCCCTGGTCTGGGAGAATGTCAGAGCTGGAAGGACTTGGGAGCTCATCTTGCTGAACTCATCACCGTGACTTGTTCAAGGTCAAAAGTGAGCTTGGAGCTGAGCCTAACACCCATACCAGCCTCTCTCCACTCTGGCTCCATGCTCTGACCCTGCCCCAAAGGGCCAGGTGACATCATCCCCAATAGTATTTTGTTGGTCAAGACTTGGTAGCAAGTCTCAACAAGTCCTCTCCAAGGAGTTAACATTAGCACAGGGACCTCAGCTATGACTCAGAGCTGACCTGGGTCAGGTTAGCTTGGCTCTCATTACCACCTTCCTCTGATTCACCAGTGGAAAAGTGGTCCAAGACCTTTCTCCAGCTGCCAGCTTCCTCCCTTTGCTTCTAACCCACTGGGCTCTGCAGAGTGGGGAACAGGGCCTTCCCACTTCTCAGCCTCAGAAGCTAACCTCTGAAGCTGGTTGGGGCTTGGAGATTCCATTCTCTGGGACCCTCCCTGATGTTCTTCATCATTCTCTCATATTATCGATCCTTCCTGGTCTCCCTGACAGTCAATCAAAGAGCTTAAGCTCACCTGCTCTGCTTCAGAGGGAAAATCCTTGATGAGAAACTGGCCTGGTACTGAGAGCTCTGTTAATACCTACTGTGACTTCTCAGATTTCATTGACCTCTTTGAGATGTGATGGCCTCAATGCAAGTATAAGGGATGTACCATCTGTGTGCTTCATGTCACTCTCACAGTCTTAAAGCTACAGAGGTCGGTACCCTATGAATTCAGCTTCGTGTGTGCATGCGTACATTAGTGTGCATTTGTGAGAGTATGTAGAGGGAGCAAGAGGAAAGGGACTGAAATGCAGGTCTGCATACCCCTATGGGATCCCAGGGCCCTGCTTCCACAAGTCCCAGATCAGGGCTGGTGGAACTCATCATCCCCATCTGTAAGATGGCTGTTTAGACATGATGGCCTGTTAGTGTCTCAACCCGCACACCAGTTTTTTTCCCTGAGACAGCTAATTTTCAAATGCATTGCCTCTTGCTTCCCACTTGCTCTTTTCACACACAGCCTTGGCTTGGGTCTGAAATGGAGGTTTAACCTAGTTCTAAGCTCCCTTCTCAATCTGCATCCCAGAGGCATCTGTGAAGGAGCAGCAAAGGCCAGCAGGCGTCCCTGGTCAGCAGTGACCTCCCCAGCAGGCAGGAGAGATGAGGCAGGAGGAGGGAGAGGTTGATTTCTGGTGCAACCCTATGCTGTTTGCCAGCAACCCTCAGAGCTGATCACACGCAGCTCTGCCACACGCGGACTTTGATTCAGGTTATCTCTTTCTCCCAAAGAAGTTCATGGAATAGTGGAACGTCGACATTCCCTTTTCCTTCTCTCTTCTTTCTGAGGACATGGTGGAGACATGGCCCTGTGGAGCTGGGAGTCATGAAAGAAATAGTTGGAAGGACCAGGGGCCTAATACAGCACTTTGTACATATCAGTGGAGCCACCATGTGAAAAGAATGACACCCCTTACCCGGAACTGGAGAAGTGACCAGAGCCATGATGGAGAAGGCCTTTGAAAGCTGTGCCTCCAGTAAGGCTGGGCAGCAAGGGGAGACTGGGAGTGCCCCGGGCAGGGAGGGTGGGTACCAGGTCCTACCCTGTGTCTGGCCCTGGTCAAAGCCGGAACAAGGCTAGGGAGAGCTGAGAGCCATCTCTGCTTCTGCGGAGTCTCTGGGACAGCTTGCCCTGCAGCCCAAGGGTTAATTAAACCTAACAGCCAGCCCTGGAGAAAAAGCAGGCAGCGCTCCTTTAAAATGCTGCAACCCTAATAGGCACAACAGATGACAGTTATAAAAATCAACAAAGGATATGAACAGATACTCCAGCAGAGTCAGGGTCTCAGTGACACAGGTGGGGCTGGTGGTACTTGCTCGGGCTTGAGCTAGGAGGTGACAAGGAGATATGGTACTTGATGACAGCAGGGAGTGGGGTGGGTAGAAGAGGGCAGTAGATAGTGTCAGAGGTCAGGAGGGAGTGTTATGCAAAAAGAAGGATGATATGAGAACCATGCATCCAGAGGGAAGGACAAGTGCTGTGGCATGGCAAGGCAAACCCGGTCCACGAGGATCTCACCCATGGGCAGGTGGTCTCTGTAGTCTCCACCTAGTCAGAGTCTAAGAACACTGATCCTCAGAATGGGTGGCAAGGTCCAGCCTTGTTGGGTGGCTGTACCTTACAAAAGTCAGGCTGAGCCTAGGTGCAAGGGCGGCCATGTGCTAGGGAAGCTGCGGCCACACACAGGGTGGGCTCGAGCCAGGGCAAGAGATTTGCCTCTCTGGTTCATCCCAGGCCTGCAGGGCAGATCTGGCTGTGCCGCT
>PVKM010048769.1:0-11104 GCA_004027735.1 Carollia perspicillata
TTTGGAAGGAATTTAAGACAGCCATAACCATATACATATAAGCTCACACTTGTCATACTATGACATTTCTGGGAAAATGCACCAATCTCTTGACATTCATGTTTTTACAAATACCTACACAATCCACTGCTATTGCATCAGTACTACCTCAAAAATTCATCTGCTCTCTCCCAACTCATTCAGCTGATCAGTCCTCCAGCTAAACAGAACATTGATGAAACTCTCCTTCCCAACTTTGGTGAAGACTCCTCCCTCAGTCCTTATTATAGACAGAAAATTAGTAGGTCACCATAGAGGGCATGGCTGCTATTTTTGTACCTACTCTTTAAGGACCCTTATTTTATTTTAATTATTACAGAGAATGTTAGTACCTCTCCACATCCTCTTGTTCTACCCTGGAGGTCACCCGCAGCTTGAAGGGAGAATAGTAGATGTGCTGCTGTCTTCCCACCTCATGCCCCTGAATCTCTCTCTGCTTTCCTCTGGGCACAGAAACAGGCTTGGCCAGTGAACAAGGCAGACCAGAAGTGATGGGGAGTTCAGGCTCTCCAAACAACTCTCAATCTATGAGGGAGGTAGGGAATTAGTAAATAACCAGCACCCTCACACCTTAGTGGGACAACACTATGACATGTTCCAGAATGTCTCAATAGGTCCTCAGCAGGGTGCAAGCCTTGTTGACTACAACAAAACATTTCCCATAATGCACCTTTATTCACTTTTTGCCTTCGATGTCTCACTTTATTTTTTCACCATGCTTTTTGGGATCACCTCCAAAATAACCCCCCTGCTCAAAATTGTTGTCTCTGAGTCTGTTTTGTGGGAATCCCAGTTCAAACCTTTGTTGAATGATGAACAAGCCTGGGCCTAACTGTTGCAGAGGACACATTCCTGTGGTACCAGGCCTTCCCATGCTCTGCTCTTGAGATTTCTCATCACCTAGGGAGATAGATCTTTCACCTTCTGTAGGGAAGTAACACAGTCCTGGCACTAATTCTTTTTTTTTTTCTACCAAATATTCACTTTGAGACTCAGAAAGAATCAATTTTCTGTGAGCCTCTGTTCCTGGAACAGAGGTAAATGGGAGAGGTAGGGTAGAGTGTCTTTAGCATGAACCACATTCCACATGGAGAGATACTGGTGTACTGTTCTTATTTCTTATTTTACATTTTGTGCAGCTTTTTTCTGAGAAAATCATGGGAGGGCATCTATTCTGGTAAACCACTTTCTGCTGCCACTTTAGGAACCCAAGGAATTCTACAAAGGGTTAAGGACAATGACTGCCCAGGAGCATCATCATTTCTGTTACGCTACCTGCCAATGCAAACCATGGAGGGAGAATTATTTGTAGAGGGAGTTCTGTGTACTCTGCTGATAAGGTGGAGATTAGGATCCCTAAGAGTGGCAGAAAGACTACTGGCCCTGTGAGAGGGAGCCAGCTGTAGACATCATTGATAATATCCAACACTCACCTAGCCCTTGCTGCTACCATGCATAACACTTTATCCTGTCATCTCATGGGGACAGTCCCTCTGACCCTGTGATGCATGCTGCAGGAGGCTGTATTCAGAATCTTTAATAGCTGCTAGGAAGGGGCAGAAACTCCTAAGAACTAAGAGTGACTCAAATATATATGACCCGAATATCAGCTCTGGCGAGGCTGTTATTATCCTCACTTGAGTGATGAAGAAACCAAGGCTCAGAAAGACAAAGAAGCATATCAAAGATCACATAACTAGCAGATTTGGAACTATCATTTCAAAGCTTCCTACGTAATCACTGTACCCTACTGCTCAGATCCATAAAAACCGACCCTTCATTAAAAAAACAAAAAAACAACAGCAATTAAACTTGATGTGGAAATGGACCCTGACTCTCTGGACAATGATCCCAATCAGAGCTGAGAAGAGAAGCAACTCACTTTGATTTTAAAGTTCTAAGTGAAAAGGAGGGAACTCAGACACATCATAAAATCTTGATCAAGCCCAAAGGGAGTCTATGTTGGCGACCTATCCTAATATAAACTCAAAAGTCATTATCTACCATCTACACTAATTTTTAATGCTCCAACCAGCAAAACCTTTCTGAACCTAGGCTCACACATAAGCAACTGCAGACAACCAAGGACTCTCTAACATCCTGAGCCCTCCTTTGGAGACCGGTGGGGGATGCATGGGGGAAGGGGAAGGCTCTAGAAGTTTCCACCATAAAGTTACTTAGTTAAGCGCAGGTCTGTTTAATTAAGTAGTGGGCAGCACATGCTATACTTAGCTTTTAAACACTTGTAAAGCCCTCTTCATTCATTTATCTTACTTGTCACTGACAAGCTCTTCAAGGACTGTAACAGTATGCAGAGCATGAAGAGCCTGGGTAAACAACACATATTTTATGTGGAGTCTAAACTGTTTCAACTCAGAGAGTCAATAGAGGGTCTCCGAAAAAGTCCCAGACTCTCCTAATAACTTAGGATGCATTCTGTGCATAGTTTATTATGGGTTTCTTCAGAAAGTGAGCTTCAATATCAAATCCCAATTTTTTAACTAAGAGGAAAAAAAAGAAAAGAAAGGAAAAAGGGGAGGCAGGGAAGAAAGGAAGGAAGGGAAAGAGGGAGGAAAAGAAGAAAAAAAAAGAAAAGAGAGGGGGTAAGAAAGAAAGAGACAGCTATGTGTAGGCATTGGAATTCAGACTCTAAAACTGTGCTGACAAGGGAGGCAAAGTTCTTCATTTATTCAATTCATACATTCAACACATATTTATTACCATTGGCCTAAGCAGAAATGGCATCACCAAATCATCTCCTCAACTAAGGAATTTAAAACAAAACACCTCAGGACACAGCCTAACAAAATTGGCTAATATACTGAAAACTGACAGTGCAGGTGACTAGTCTAAGGAGAGCACCCAGTGGTGCCCCAAGGAGTAGAGAGTCTTACACAGTAAGGGCTAAGAAAAGCAGCGTCCATGTACCTGAGATACACAAAATGAATCACGGGAATAAATGGCCTTTTAATAGTTATAGGTTGACTTTGAAATGTATTTGAATAAATTAGGATGGGCGCATCAGAGAACTCATAGAAATTAAGTAATAGGGCATGGGAGACATTGTGAAGGTCGTTCTCAAAATGAGTGAAGCCTGATATACCCTCATCAGAAGGAAAAAACTAAGCAACTGAGAGTAAACTGCGTAGCAAACAGCAGAGACTAGAAATTCAGAGAAGCCAGGAGAGACTGTGTCCCCAAGAACTGTCAGAATGGAGAAGGACGTTGTCCCTCAGAGGCTTTGAGCTCAGCATAGAAATGGAGCAAATGAAATCTGGGCCTGCTTCCAGTTCTGAAGCTGTGTGGAAGGACATAAACCCAAATGCTCCTTCTGCACCTCACCTCTTTCAAAACAAAACAAAACAAAACAAATGACAACAAAACAGAGAGAAAAAGGAGGCTGTGAGCAACACAAAACATGTGGTGGGGCCGCTGGCCCTGCTGAATGAGCAGCAGCGCTCCCAGCAAGAGCCCTAGGGAGTGGGGTGGTGAGACAGTGAGGAGAGGTTTGGCAGGGTGGAAGGGGCCTGGAAGCTGGGGGAGTGAGAGGCAGTCAGAGGGAGAGGCAGCTAGGGGCCTTGGACAGAGAACAAACCCCCTCTCCCAGCTGCTTTCACACTTGGGCGAAACAACTGGAGAAAATGTAAACATGCTCATTAGTAGTTTTCCAATCAGTTGAAAAACAAATGGAAAGAGAGAAATGGCAATGGAGTGTCCCAAATACCAAATCTATGAAACATTCCCTCCTGCGATTATCTTCTCTCGGGGTTGCTTGCTGCAATGTCCTCCCTCTGTTTGGATTTCCGTACTCTCACCAGCTTTATGTGGGATAATCTGGACTTACCCACGCAGGACCAATTTTGTTCTACATGGAAGGAGAGTCTGAGTCACATATTCCACTCTGGATAGGAGGTCTCTGTGGACACTCCCAGAGACACACAAACAAGACAGATGGATCACTCATTCACAGATCCCCTCACTCGCTCCTCCAGGCTGATACTCTCCCAGCACCCCAAAATGAAACTCATTTATAACCACCACCCCTTCTCCTGGGACAACTTACCCCCAAAGACAAGGCAAAGTGGAACTTCTGGGCTTGGGTTCTGGGTTCTGGGTTCTGACAGAAATCCGATTTTCAAAAAGGATGAAATTGTATTCTAATTTCCTCTAGAAATGCCCAGTGTGTTGAATTACACTGCTTTCCCCACCACAACACATCAGATTAAATTTACCAATGGACACATAAAGTCAATTCCTCTTAGTCACCTGTTTAAGGTGGAATCCAAAAAGCCTCCTTTTCTATGATGACCCTGAAGTTGAAATAGTGTTCAGTACAAAATGTGCAAATGTATTTAAACTTGAATCTGCTCAGGAACAGATAAAAAAAGTATATAACTATTGTTTCTTCATAGCACTAGGAGATGTTGAAGTGATTTTCTCAAAGACTCCAGAGAATTTCAGGAGCTATCTCAAATCTCTCTCCTACAAATAAGGATTTTCCAGAATAATCTGGCTTCATACAATGTTAGTTCCAGGCCACAAGGTTAGTCACAAACTCAGGAGGAAGCCCCAGAATACTTGACTGCCGGTCAGTCCAGGCCCTTCTCCTGCCCCTGGCTGTCTCCCTTTTTGATTTGTATATGTAGACAACTCCACCAGGCCCACGACCAGTAATGCAACAGGCCCACCTCATGTCTTTAGTTTTACATTCCGAAGTACTATGGTATTAATTTCCATTCCTGCAGTCTAAACAGCATCAAACACCTAATCATTTTGGTCTCAGATAGGTTATGAAATTTTCCATGTTCTTTGAGATATGAGCCTTAGTTCTCTAGCAGAACTACTGATTTAGCTTTATGATTTCTTCCTTTTTATAATATCTATAAGTTTTTCATTATATAAAACATGCATACTAGCTATGAGAAATTAAATAGCACAAAAGACTTTATAAAAAGAAAAATAATATTCTCTTTGTCCCTACCCCAATATCCACTGCTACTGTTAAGGTTTTTGGCTGGTCTTTCCAGAAAATGTTTATATATAATGCAAGCACAGACACATGCACATATCCTATAAAAATAAAGTGTCTAATATGTCTTGGCCATCCTTCCATGTCGAGATCATGTTCAGCTACCTAATTTTTAATGGATAAATATTATTCCATTCTATGCATATATTCTCTTTAGTTATCAACTTCTATTGATGTACTAAGACAGTAGGCAGGAATCTTTATATATTTTGTTCTAAGGTGCAACCCAAGCATGTAAAACACTGTGTGGTGCATAGTAAATGTCTGTTGAATAAGTGAATGAATGATGGCCATTTAGGTCATGTCCAGTTATTCATTATTCCAACAATGCTTCAAAGAATACTTTTCCAAAGGAATAGCTTTGCCTGTCCTCATGTACTTGTTTTCTACAAAGATGGATGTTTAAACATATAATAGCTGTTTCTATCATGTGCTAAATAAATAAATTTGAGAAAGATTCCTGGAATAGAGCATATATATTTTAAACTTTGAAAGATGTCATCAAATCCCTCTTATTTTTAAGAGAAATGTTGGCCAACTTCCAGTCTACACCTCTTTGCTTATACTGTACCAACATGGTGTCTATTCAAATTCTTTAACCTTCAAAAATGCTGTATGTGGATATTCACGGATTAGAAGAATTAACATCATTAAAATGTCCATACTACCCAAAGCAATTTATACATTCAAGTCAATCCCTATTAAAGTACCAATGACATATTTCACAAAGGTAGAACAAACATTTTAGAAATTTATATGGAACCATAAATGACCCCGAAGAGCCACGGCAATTTGAGAAAGAAGAACAAAGTATGAGGGATCATAACATCTGATATCAAACTGTATTACAAGGCCACTGTAATCAAAACAGCCTGGTACTGGCATAAGAACAAACACATAGACCAATGGAACAGAATAGAGAGCCTGGAAATAAACCCAAGTCTCCATGGTCAATTAATATTTGACAAAGGGGACAAAAGCAAAAAATGGAGTAAAAATAGCCTCTTCCACAAATGATGTTGGGAGAGCTGGACAGCTACATGCAAAAAAAAAATGAAACTCTATCACCAACTTACACCATATGCAAAAATAAATTCAAAGTGGATTAAAGACTTAAATATAAGTAGTTGCACCACAAAAGTCCTAGAGGCAAACATTGGCAAGAAAATATCAGATATTCCACACAACAACATCTTCACTGATATGTCCCCTACACCAAGGGACATAAAAGAGAGAATAAACAAATGGGATCTCATCAAAAAAAAAGCTTCTGCATGGCTAAAGAAAAGAGCATTGAAATGAAAAGAGAGCCAACTATATGAGAAAACATATTTGCCAAATGATACCTCAGACAAGAATTTGATTTCCAAAATATATAAAGAATTTACATGACTCCTCTCCAGAAAGACAAGCAACCCAATTAAAAAATGGGCAAGGACTTGAACAGACACTTCTCCAAGGAGGACATACAGAGTGCCCAGAGACATATGAAAAGATGCTCAGCATCACTAGCCATCAGAGAGATGTAAATTAAAACCACAATGAGATACCACTTCATGCCGGTCAGAAAGGCCATCATAAACAAATCAACAAACAAGTGTTGGAGAGGATATGGAGAAAAGGGAACCCTAGTGCACTGTTGGTGGGAATGCAGACTGGTGCAGACGCTGTGGAAAACAGCATGGAATTTCCTCAGAAAACTAAAAATGGAACTGACTTTTAACCTGGCAATTCCACTGCTGGGATTATACCCTAAGAATCCTGAAACACCAATCCAAAAGAACCTATGCACCCCAATGTCCATAGCAACACAATTTACAATAGCCATGTGCTGGAAGCAATCAAAGTGCCCATCAGTAAATGAGTGGATCAAAAAACTATAGTATGTTACATGATGGAATACTATGCAGCAAGAAGAAAGGAGAGCCTACCCTTTGTGACAGCATGGATGGAACTGGAGAGCATTATGCTAAGTGAAATAAGCCAGGCAGTGAGGGACAAATGCCATATGATTTCACCTTTAACTGGAACATAATCAACAAAAGGAAAAAGGAAAAAATATAACCAGAGACATTAAAATTCAGAACAAATTGACAGTAACCAGAGGGGAGGTGGGAGGGGATAATGGAGGGAAATGAGGGGAAAGGTGTTCAGGAACATCTATAAATGACACACGGACAAAACCAAAGGGGGGTAGGATCAAAGGTGGGAAGTGGGGATGGCAGGGGTGGGAGGTGTTGTGGGGGGGGGAATGGACACAACTGTACTTGAATAACAATTAAAAAATTAAAAAATCTGGTACATGGACAATTGCATCCCATTTATATTTCCCCAATTGAGGCTGAGCATCTTTTCATTCATTTATTGGTCATTTCTATTTCACTATACATAATCTTCTCTTTATGTCCTTTTCTCTACTCTGGGAGGGGGAAGTTTTGGGGGACTTTTTACTTGCTGCTTATGAAAATAATTGTATACATAAAGTTAGTGGTAGCTGCTTTCAGGAGGGGAAGAACCTAAGTAAAAGTGGGCAGAAAGCAAGTGAAAGCAGGCTAAGTGGGAAAGGGAAATGTGCACAGACAGGGAAGCTTTGAGGATGCCACGATCAAAGGAACATGTTCACATCTGAAATGTTCATTGGAGCAGGAGAGATGGGGGAAGCCTGAGCTAGTTGGTGTGCTGGGGGGCAGAGGCAGCCCCTTTCTTTTGTGCTGCAGCCCTAGCAGGTGGTGGTTATACATGAACCATTAACAGGACCCCTAGTGTTAGCAGTTAGAATGAGGTTTTACTTCTCTGCAAAATATTTTCTTTTTTTTTCAAAGTCTGTGTCATCCATGGAAGAATACTAGACATGTAAATAACACTCATCATTCATGTGTTGGTAGAAAGAATCTAGTACAAGCTTCTTACCCAAGCAGGAATTCCCCTACAGCTTCCCTGGAGGATGCTTTATCAATAGGGATGGAAACTCAATTGCTTATGAGACAATGTATTAAATGGCTTAAATGGGATGTCCTCCCTGCCTGACATACTTGGAGCTTTTGGCTGCAGTTTCAGTCTTCTTGCCCTAATTCTGCCTCTTTGGAGGGTGCTGAGGGTTTTAGCCATTTAAATGCAGTTATGCCCAATGCCTCTAGCTTATCTAGCCTAAGTATTCTGTGTCCTCTTGATTGGTCAGTACCTTCTCTGTACCCCCATCATATAATATGTCAGGGATTCTCTTAGGGAATTCCATGCACAGGGTCTGAATGCAATTCTTTACCTGCACTAAACGGTATTTTAAAATAATTAATATACTCCTACATCGCATTGATTTCTTAACAATGTAATACTCTTAAATTGCATTGCTGTGTCATGATGACTCATGTTTAGATTTTCAATTAATTAAATGCATATCCTGATGGGCAGTTCCGCTGCCATTCACATGTGCGTGTGTGTGTGCGCGCGCGCACACACACACACACACACACAGGGTTTTAATTTTAAGTATAAGCTTCATTTTTTTCCTTACTGGATATTTGCTTTAGACTTATCCTATCTAAATTTGGGTCCACAGTTGTATCTTGCTGAATTATTTCTCAATTCTAGTTATATCCACTGTATTAGATAGCTTTCTCAGCTAAGAAGCATCACATTTTCAAAAAGTATGCCTTCAAAGGCTCTATATACAGTTGACCTTTGAATAACATGGATTTGAACTGCATGGGTTCATTTATATGCTGATTTTTTCAATAAATATAGAGGCATTCTTCTGTATCCCCAGGTTTTACATGCATGGATTCAACCAACTGAGAATGGAAAACAGTATTTTTCTATTCTCAGTTGGGAATCCCCGGATGCCGAGGATTGACTATACGCATTGCTTTACACCATTTTATACAAGGGACTTCAGTATCAGGTCTTGGCATTTGTGGGGGATCCTGGAGCCAATTCCACGATCCCCCACAAATAAAGAATCTTGGTAATTGCTGGTCAAACTATGCATGCCCTGGGGTCAAACAATCTCTTCCTGAAAAGAAAGCTGGACAGGTATGCAGGAATGAAAAATATAAAGGGATGTTCACTGAGATGCCCATCACAGTAGCAATTAATGAGAAGTAAATAAAGTATCCATACATCTGGATTTTGTTTAATGAATTACTGAATATCCACTATCCATAGAATAGAATCCTTAGAAGCCATTCAAGAGCAATGGATATTTATATTTATTAGAAGGAGAAAGTATCACACATGAAGTTGAATAGTTGAATTCCTAGAAGTAGCAGATGGTGATAAACCATGTTCATATAAAATACAAAAAATGCTGAGATATAGATTATTTTTTCAAATTAGAAGGAAATGGTGTTGAAATCATTGTAGTTCAGGGAAGAGACTCCTGAGACTGACATTGGGGCAGACAGACTCCTGCTTCTTTGAACTTCAGCAGCCCAGGATTAAATGAAGACCTGCTTCACTGGCCCCAGCACTCCTCCTTTCAGCTTGGTCCTTTAAAATTCTGATTACTCTGAACAATCAGCATCGACAATATCCCTTTAGGCCAGCAAGGGAACACAGAAACTTCTTCCTCCAGCAGAGGCAGTTAACAAACCTGGCCTCTTTCAAATGCTGAAGAATGTAACAATACTTCACAACTGCAATGAGAGCCATGGCTGTGGCTGTGCACTACAGCTGGATGGAAAAGGAGTTTCCCAACTCCCTGTCAGACTACGGAACCAATACACTAGTGCCAAGTTCAAGTCCTCCCCCAGGAGTCCCAGGCCCTCAGCTGGATCAAGTCACTGTCCATCTGAGTTTTGCATCATGGGCCAAAGATTGGGAGTATCTCTTTGCTGGGTCTTTTCAAGTTGAGAGAGTTAATAGTACAGCTTCAAGTTAAGGAAATATCTTATAATAATACAGCATTTGCAGTAATGTATAGGCTAAAGTCATGCAAAAACTTCCCATACACTGAACTTGGTAATTATATAGGAGTTTGGACATTAAGGACCCAGACATAAAGGAGTGGGTTAAAAAGCATAATTATGGCTCAGAAACTGTATGTGCCTGGGGACATTTCAGACTTACTCTACAAAATAAGAAAAGAACACCCAAAATCAAATGGTAGCCTCTCTTTCTCGGAGAAATAACCCATTAAAAGAATAATGTACCATAATGATTATTTAGGAATAGACATGAGTTGGAAACTGGTAATAAAATAAGGCCTTTAGTTCTAAAATTGTAACATTGATGGTGCAAGGACTTCTCAAGTCCCGAAGCTTTATAGGACAGTATTTGAAATTTGGGCAAAAGAGGAAAGACTGAAAATTTCCATGTTCCATAGACTGTATAATTGAAGGAAGCTGTTGTTTTATCCTTGGTATGGCGGGGGAGGGGGGCGTTAATGAAAGGCTCAAATCACTACTGACCAACTACTCTCAGGTGTGTAGAAAACAAGAACATGCCCTGGGAGGTGCCCACAATTCATCCAATGACCTAGCAATCTAATCTCAGAAGCCATTTTATCATTAATAAAAAATGCTGCTTCTAACTTGCTTCGTGTTGAGAGTGTTCATATCATACTCTTCCATAATACACAGTGGCTCCCTATTGTCTTATGCATTAGAGAGAAACGGTTCGGTTGCCAAACAAGGACAACCTCTCCCTTTCCTTCTGAACAATCTACCTCCTTCCAGCTTCCTCCATAAAAACTCTCCCCAAATATGGTCTGTATGTAATCCCAGGTACACTAGGATTCATCTCTATCCTAGCCAGTAATGATCCCTCCCTACAAAACCAGGTCCTATAGACTCCGACACCTGGGGTCAGAATGTGCCCCATTAAGATAACTTCCATAACTGAAAGTGTCCTGGAGAGTGAAGAAAACTAGAAGTGGGATCAGAGGGCCTGGGACAAATGGTCCAAGTCAGGTCACTTAATAGCTGTTCAACTATCAGCACAAAGTTATTCAGCCACTCTGGTTCTGTGCAAAGGGCATCAGCAGGCGGGGGGATATCAAGGGAGGTACTCTAGGTACCTGAGCACAGTCTGTGGCTTCTA
>PVKM010048770.1:0-11106 GCA_004027735.1 Carollia perspicillata
TCTTTTGGTAACTATCAATTGTCTGTATCTATGAGTTTGTCTTTGTTTGTTTCCTTTTTGTTTTATACTGTACCTATGAGGGAAATCACATAGTTTTTGTCCTTTTCCATCTGACTTATTTCACTTAGCATAATAACCTCAAGATTCATCCATGTTGGGGCAAATGGCAATATTTCGTCTTTTACAATCACTATTATAAAAAAGACAAGAAACAGCAAGGGCTGGCTAGCATGGGGAGAAAAGGGAAACCTCCTCCCCTGCTGATGGGATTGTTCATTGGTGCAGCAATTATGGAAAACAGCATGAAAGCTCCTCAAAAAATGAAGAACACAGTTACCATATGACCAAGCAAGTCCTCTTCTTTGTATTTACCCAAAGAATATGAAAACACTAATTCAAAAAGATGCATCCACTCCTATGTTCACTGCAGCATTATTTACAGTAGCCAAGACAGGAAACAACCTAAGCGTCCATCAACAGGTGGGTAAAGAAGATGTGGCATATACATGCACAATAGAAGCACTTTAAAGAAAAGGCATCCAGACTTGACCCAGGTAAAATCCGCGATGCAGCACTCTGAGCCCAGTTACGAACCTTGAAACTGTTGCATATACTTTTCTAGTAAAAACACGAGTTCAAACTGATACTGTGTCATAAGAGAGAGATGGACACACCACCAACTTCAAAACAGTCAAAGAAGTATCTTCAAAGCCTAGGGGAATTATTTCAACAGAAGTACTGGATCTGGTCGAATTTTTTGGCCCAGATAAAAAAGAAGAGACCCACACGAGGTCTCTTCTCCAGTGTAAAGCACTCCGCATCTCCCTCCTTCTTCCATGCAAATCTACATTTTTCATATTAATCTCATCTTCAGAGAATAATGGGACAGAGATTGCCAATTGTCTTCCAACATTCATTCTTTCCATCATACATAATTGACCTTTCAGTTGGATATGTGGCCTCTTTCCCACCCTCCTTGCCCCTCATAAAACCATATTTTCTTCTTTCTCTCTCAGATTATGTGGTCCTACAACTGCAAACTACCTAATAGATATGAACATAAGTAATCCATACAACGTCTCGGTCACTCCATTAAAGAAGACAAAAATGTACGTCCTCCTCTCCACCTAGTCCTCCTCTTCACGGCTAGAGCGTAGATGTGATGGGAGGAGCTACAACAGTCAAGAAGAAAGCCACGCGCTAAGCCAGGGCAATGAGATGAAAAGAGGCAGGATCCCCAGCGATGGTGAAGCTACCACACCAAACCTTGATTACCCACACAGCTTTTAATCTGAGAAATAAATTTCTATTTTAAGCCATTCCTAGATTTCTGTAACAGCAGCCAAACCAATATTCTAACATAACTTACCATTTACACTACTGAACATCAACCAATACTAATATTTTAATGCTTAATCCCCAAAACAAAGTCAATCAAATTTTGTTGATAGCCCAAATAGCCTCACCATTTTATAGTTTTCATTTTTATTTATTTTTTTTTAAAGATTCTTATTTATTTATCTTTAGAGGGGAAGGGAAGGAGAGAGGGAGAGAAATATCAATGTATGGTTGCCTCTCGTGCGTTCCGTGCTGGGAACTGGCCTGCAACCCAGGCATGTGCCCTGACTGGGAATTGAACTGTGGTTGTTTGGTTCACAGGCCCATGCTCAATCCACTGAGCTACACCAGGCAGGGCATATTTCATAGCTTTTAAAACACAATTCTGTCTCTTCTCTTCTCTAGGTTTGCTTGACCCAATTCAGAAAGTGCCCACTGGGCCTCAGAGTAAACTATGTGGGACCAAGTCAAAGAAAAGGCTGATTTCAGAGTTTATCCTTTTGATACAGTCACCTCTTGTCTTTTCAGATTAAATAATAGCTATTCAAATTAATAACACATAAAGGCTTCCTAAGATTTGTCTTTTACAGGAGCATAGGAAATGCTCAACAGACAGCTACTGAATGTTTAGGGCAAGTGCGGTATTCAGTCAGGCCAAAGTTCAAATCCTGGCCCTTCCACTTACTGGCAGTGTGACCTTCAGCTCGTTCCTCATTCTCCTCTGCAGAGTCCTTATGCATTAAATGAAGAAGGTATCTATATGACAGGTTATCATTTTCTCAATCTCAAATAAGGCAACATAAATAAAGGACCTAGCACAGAGCCCATCACAGAGCAAGGGCCTGAAGGGGAAGCAGTATCCATTACTGCCGGCACACTCCACTCTCTTAGGAGACGGCACCGATAAGCATCCAGGCCTCCTTTAAGCACGTGGTGCCCTACACAGGTGAGAGCCCAAAACAATGACACATTTTGAGGTCATCCAGCTGAACTCTGAAGTTTCTGGGGAAACTTCTCTGTGCCAGTGCGTGTGTGTAGGGCAATTTGCATGTCGCCCTACAACGTGGACAGCTTCCGTGCCAGTGCGAGCAGGGAGGGGTGCATCAGGCACATTAGTAGCTATGGAGTATTTTACTGCAAGGTCAGATCACATGCATTCTTAGCAGTATCTAAAAACATTTTTTATTTCACATGTTTCGTCAGGGGACCACAATGCTTGGCTAATAATGTATCATAAAGAGGTTCCTAAGCATTTTGTGAAGAGACGTCATTATTCAGTTCCCCAAAGTCCTGACATCACCAGAAAGAGAACGAAGATGGAGGAGACTGGTAATAAAAACTTCTCACCCGGGGCAGGGGTGTGTGTGGGTGTGTGTGGGTGTGTAAAATGAGAAAATGAGATGCTACGCGCAACGAAGCTCAGTGGAGTCCACAGCGTGGCCACTGATGTTCAGCCCCCCAGAGAAGGGCGAGGAAGGGGGAGGTTTCGGAGGCAGCAATCAATCTGCAGAACTGCCAGTTAAGTGTGATGATGGATTCTTTTATTCTGACCAGGGATCTCAGTACCATAAGAATGCTTAGTAAGTGGCTGTGCAGAGTTTTAAAGTTGAATTCAGACTTTTCCCCAAGACATCAATTTACACATTTAGACACAGTCCAGTAAGAAACATTACTTTAACCTGGGATATTGAGGCAATACAAATGCATACACTGGAAGCTACATTTTTCTTTACACTGTGTGCATGTCATATGTATTAAATGTCCCTTTCTGAATGGCAAAAATTGTCCAGACAAAGTAAGACCCCACAAGATAGAATCCTACTCACAAAATCACATCAACAGCATACTAAAGATTAAATATATTCTTGATGGTCTTCAATGTCTGGACATGTTCAAAATATGTTTCCCCCCAGTGCTATTGAATATAATTGACATATAACTTTGTATTCACTTAAGATGTACAAGATAATGATTTGATATATGTAAATAGAAATGATTGTTACAATAAGTTCAGTTAACATCAAAAACTATGGTACGGTTCACGTTTTTGCATGTCATTCTTGTGCAGGGCCAAGCTAATCTCTGTATCACTTCCACTTTAGTACATGCTGCCGGAGCGAGCACCAAAATATATTCTTTATATGTGTGAATTAAAACTCGGTATGTTTTAATATCTTAGCACAAAGAAAGGAGCAGTGTTTTCAATGCCTGGATATTAAAGGGCCAGAAATACTTAATGAATGCTCAGTGATCAAATGATCCATCAAGTCCTCTCATGAAAAAGTTACATTCTTTTGTGCTATTTATTGGCGTATCTTTTAAAATTCTGACTCTAAATTATTTCTCCATGCCAAAAATGGAAGATCTTTTCTTCCCCCCGATCTTTCAAATAACAACACTGACAAGACTGAGAAAAGTTAACCTGAAATCTGTATGCTTTTGTAAAATTAATGCCTCACCTACACTTAAATTATCTTTCCTTCTAATCAGATTATAAATCATAAATTCAATTTCAAGGCTGCTTTGTTTGGGTATGTGTATACAAGTACTTCTTAATATTCTATGTGTAAACTGGGAGGCTTCACTGTGTCCACATAGGGTATTTTAACTAGGCTATCAGTAATCTCATTTTACTTTATATGTATTAATTGTTAGCTTGATATATTTACATCAATACCAAGCACCTCCGTGAAAGCTCACTGTTTGCCACACTCCGGTCCACAGCTCACTTTTCTGGGGCTGACTCAGTGTGCTGATTTTAGGCCACTCGCAGGTGATAACTGCTGTACCAGGAAATTTTTGGTTCCGCTCAAGACATTACTAAAACAAGGTTACCATAACTTGCAAGTTTAATGGTTAAGAATATTTAAAAAGTAGTAGTAAACATGATTTTATACTTGTTTCCAGAAATACACAGCAAATGATTTTTATTTAATTCTTTCCTGAAAAGTAGATAAAGTTGCAGTAGTGCATCTATAACAATGACAGCTCCAGATCCTTGCAGGCAAAAAACAAGTGTTTCCTATTGCCATGCACATATTTTTAGTGGCAGTTTCATTCATCCTTACCACAGAAGTGACGTCCTACGAGCCTGAAATCCGAAGAGGAAAGGCCAGTGCTGGTCACATCACACCTGGATTCTGCACCACTTTGCATGCAGGGTGGCCGCAGACCGCACAGATACACCCGTGTTCTGCCGTGTGTAATGCGCTCCTGTGTATAGAGCGCACCCATGTATCTGTGTGCACTATACACGGGATTGTCATACCCATGGTATCTAATCATCATACCCATGAATAACGCACATCCTTATTTTTCCCTCAAAAATTTGGGCAAAAAGTGTGCATTATAGATGGCAAAATACAGTACGAAGGTAAAGGGACATTTTTATCAATGGCAGCTCAACTTAGAATTCCTTTGGGGGGCACTACATACTCACTTTGAAGAGTGAAATATTTATGAGTATTTATTGCCACAGCTGTGTATATTCTGGATAGGAAATAAGTAGGAGGCTCATTTTGCTCATATGAAATCAAAACAAGTATGATTAGATCATTTAGGTGAGATATTTAACTCAAAAATATATTGGCTAGCTGAGAAAATCCTTGAAAATGTTGTATTAAAATGTAACAAACATCTAAGTATTCCTAAACATTGCTCATATTTTTGGCAATTACTTGCATTGTTTTGTAATTAGAAAAGCACCCACAACTAATGTTATTTCTCAAAGAAATTAACATGAATAATTTTTTTCTCTTTACTTCTCTGGCATCATAATTAAGAGATTGTAGAAGGAACTTTATACTCAAAAGCCAACTAGGCTACCCACTTTTTAGTTTAGTATGAAACTGATAACACAAGCAAATTATGCAAATTATTTTACAAGCAATTAATTTTTGTACCATGCAACCTCTGATATTTGGTCATTTTGGGGAGAGAATAATACAAAGAAGACATTTCATAATCTTAAAAAGACAACTGAAAACCCAATTAAAAGATTAAAATTCAAGGTGATTTAGTAAAACAAGAAAACAAATCCTGTCACCTGTATCGCCATTGTATGTGAATAGGAAATAAGGTGTAACGACTTGTCCCGGAGCCCAGGCAAAGCCCAGGCATGCAGGCTACTCACACAGAAATCAGGACACCACACACAGCCACTCCGTCCACTGCCCTGCCCTGCCCTCCACCCCAGAGTAACCTGCTTGCAGTCAACAGGGTCTGAAGTCAAGCAACTGCAAAATGAATCTACACAAATTAGGAGGAAAGAGATGCAAATGTCTTAAACAAGGTTTCATTTGGAATCACCAACAATAATTTTAAAAATCATAGCATGATAGTGGAAAGAATTACACCAAGGAGCAGCGCTGTTACACTACTCCCACTTTGGAGAAATGAGATGGTAACTCCCTGGAAGTCCTACTAGAATGACACAGCACACGTTTCCTTGGGCGAACTGCATAATTTGAGCTCTGTGTTATCAAGAATACAACTTAATTAGAAATTCTTACAATTTTACCTATAGGGCTAACTGAACAGTTACTGTGCAGGGCATGAAAACTTAATTAGATGAAGTTTATAGAGTGCCCTGAGTACTAACTGATTTTCCTCTTATTAAATGTTTAAGTCTTCACGGAAGTTAAGTGTCCTCCATGCCATTCCCGCGCCCCCACCCCTGATACTCAACCCTATGCCATAAAAAACAAACATTTTATAATAAAATTTGGTTTGATATATGTTAAAATGATTTAACAAAAAAAAAGAACTTTCCAAAACAGAGGGCTGCATGTATACTAATAATAGTAAATCTACAGCCATAACTTTAAACTCTAAAACAAACTAAAATAAAAAGAACACATATAACACCTACCGTAGACTGTTTTTTCAAGTATAGCACACTACAATACGCTAAGAGTTTCCATTACTTAAATTTTCCCAAAAGAAGCTGACTTCTTAAAAAGTAACAGATCTTAGAAGGAGAAAAAAAGTCCCTAAAGTTCTCAAAGAGAATTTTACATTTTCGCCCATGTCTAGGAAATTTTTCCTATACTAGCTTCACTCTGAGCTAAAAAGAACCCTAGAACCAAGCTACAAGTACTCTGTGTGCTTTTTTTTTAAGACGAAAACTCTTGCAAGAACGGCTCTCATTCAGTTCGGCACACCCATCACTTTGTAGTTCTGTTTGGAGCAGCCCATTACTGTGAGACCTGAAGGGCTAATGTACCCAACAATTTAGAAATGTTTACAAGCATGATAGCCACTTTCAAATGGATTAAAAGACTCTAGATATTCCCTTGAAATGTCTTCATCTAGAGAAGCCCTGGGTGGGGTTCAGTGGTGAAGGCCTTACTCTCCTTCCTAATGTTGTTAACTTGAATTCTTGGGGCAGTGTGGGGGATAAATTCTTAGCATAATCCCTAAATTAGATACAATTAGACTGCTGAACAGAGATTATTCTCAGGGATTTCCAAATCAATAAAGGGCTCCCTCTACTGGTATTGCATCACACGCCAGGGGCAAATCCATGTAAGAAAAAGAAACAACTACTTCACCTGTGCTTTTCGTTCATCTATCCACCCATCCAAACATTTATCATCCACGGACAGGGCAGAACATTGCCTACTTATGGCTGAGTAACATACACTGAGTACATAGTAGTACCAGAAGAAAAAAGTTAGCTTCTCAAAAGCATGCAAAGGGCCTCCTACTCCAAGTGACTTAATTTCAGATATGGATGGAAGAGATTTGTTTAGTCAAAGCCATTCTAATTCCTCAACATCCCTAAGTGATTTTTCAGTTTGAGGAGACTGAATATTTGGAGTTGCCCAAACAAGGGAATGCAAACTCAAACGCCTAAAGGGCCACACAGGTAACATACCCCAGGACAACAGATCAGACAATAGGCACTAGTGGGGACTGTGGCAATGTGGAGATTGTAAACCTAACTATTTAGCACATTCAGCTGCTACTCAGGTAACTGTTGTCACTCAGCAGTTCAGCTCTGTGTTACCTGATTTTCCAACAGAAGCTACAAGTTCGGGAGTGGAATGTCTGGTTTGAAAACCCTGCTTGAGCTTACTGAAGTATGTTGGTCGGGCACATTCAGCCCACGGACTACTGGTTTGCAACCTCTTACCCGGAATCGGAAAAGGAACTTACCTTCTGCCCACTCCCCTCTGGCAGATTCAAAGATTAGGGTATTCTTACATTTTACTTCAGTGTAAATACCAACAAGTGGTCTAAGCTCAGCCTTCTAGGGCCGAACTTACCTAAGTGTGATCCTGATTCCCAAAGAACAAGAATTTTCACTTGTTTAATTTGTTCATTTTTTTAAATTAAAAAAGCATTCATTGTATACCCCCGTATGTGAGGCCTGGGGCTAGGAAATGGCAAGAAGCTAAAGGACATGGCACCAGCCCCTGCTTGATTTATAATCTGCAGAGACATAAGCTAAAAATGAAGAGCTGAGTGAAGGGAAGACTCCCAGCATGCACTGCAACTGCCCGAGGGCCCCAATCTTGTCCTGGGGATCTGGAAGGTTCCCCACCCCAGCGCCACCTCCAAGTGCACAATACTCTAACTGAGAACTGAAGGGTGAGGAGAATTAGTGAAGTGGGGGATGAGGGAGACGAGGGAGGCTCCTTCCGTGGGGAGAAACCCGCCTGAGGGAGCATTAGGTTCAGAAGACTGAATGAAGGTGCTCTGACCTGAGCACAGAGTTAGAGGGGAGAGATCTGGAGTGAAACTGGGGAGGGGAGCAGGGCCCCATCAGGAGGGTCCTTCCCTGGAGGTCTCATTAAAGATTCTAGCCTTGAGGAAGAGGAGAAGTCACCAAAGGCTTTAACAGGGGTGTGCGACGCCCTGAGGTAAAATAACACTTTGGCTGGAGTGCGGAGACCAGAGGGAGACAAGGTGGATGAGAAAGACCGATCGGGCTATTCTAAGTAGTTCCAACTGAGAAATTTCAAGGCTTGGAATTTGGGAAGTATCACCAGGTATGAAATGAAGCGAGTTGATCTACAAAATAATTAGGAGGAAGCATGACTGGCTTTGGCCAGCTACATGAGTATGAGTGTGTGTGATGGCAGTTTCCCTTCTTCACACGAAACACCTCTGATTCTTTCAGCCATTCCTCACAAGACATAGTCTCAAGTCCCCACTTTGGTTGAACATCTGATGAAGGGAGAAATAAATTATGTCCCCCTGCTTAGGACTCTCCCTCCCTATCCCCAAACAAAGCAAACCAAACTCAGTGGTACAAACTCTAAGGGGAGGCTGTTATTAAATTTTACCATAGGCCACACCCACACCCACTTCCTTCTTTGGTCTAAGGAAGGTAAGAAAGAAGGTTGGAACATTCCCTGCATTTGTCAGAATGGAAATTTCCTGAGGGATTCAGGTACAGGTGGGGCCACTCCCTATAGTCCACCTTATTCACCAAGCCCAGGAGTAGCTTCTGGGTCCAGTACCATCAGAAGGAACGGTCTCCCCACCCTTAGGGAGCTGCAGGCAAGTACGGGTAATATTATTTGGGCAGTGTCCACCCTGAAGAGAAGCGAAGAGTCTATGGAGTCTTAAGATCCTAAAACTACTATTTAAATAAATCAAAAAGCAGGCCAGGGGAAGGAAGGCAACTCGTAATCCAGCAAATGCTAAGACAAGTGATCTCAAATCAGAAACAAAGACAACAAGAGCTGTTTCAGAACCTGTGTGTGGACTGGGGTGAAGCTCAGTGCACTACCTGGTGGAACTGGACTTGTGCTTACCTGCCTCTGGAGTTGTGGCACATCTGCCTTTCCCATGATTTCTCTAATAATCATTAACAGTACAACAATTTCATTTGCAAATTTTCTCAGTATTTTGAGGTCAAAAACCCTCCAGTTATGAAACCAGAACTATTTTAGAAGAGTGTGGTTCTTATCTGGAGGTTTAATTATCTCTAAACTCCACCATTTCTGCTCTGAAGGTCATTATCTTAGATTTTAGTCACGGGGCATCTGAAACCACAAGGAAAACACTCTAGCTAGTAGGGCTCTCTTCCAAGGTAAGGCCAATGGACCTGCCATACGGATACAGGGAGACCTGGCCAGACTGCCCAGCCAGACCCCAGAGTGACTACGCTTCTTCCTCTGGGACCCACGGCATGGACACGCGGGCCAAAGCCCTTGCAGGACTGGTGGGCCCTGGAAGCCACGTGACCAGGCGCCGGGCCTTGTGGCTGGCACAATGGACCCATGCATGGCGGGCGGGGAGTAGAGGTTGGTAATGGCCCCAGGCCCCATTTCGAGAAGTGGTGGTGGTGGTGTGCTGGGCAGACTCCAGGGAGAAGCCTGAAGCCAGACTGCAAATGGGAAGAAGCTAAGCTGTCTGGATGGCCGTGCTGTAGCAGCCTGAGGTTCCCAGAAGACTACATTTTTAAATGGGAGAAGGAACCCCAGGTGTAGCCTTGGCTAATATGGCAGGGGGTGGAGGGGATTCTCTCTGGGTATTCTGGAGGGGATGCACTCTGAGGCTTGCCATTCTTCCAAATTGTGTAGCTTTTGAATGAAAGACCTCTTTCCTTCTTCACCAAACTTCTGCCTCTGAAATTTGCCTATGGGTGGTGGCGGGCAGTGAATCCCACTCTCTCTCCGGTAACCATATTGGTCACCAATATAGAATTTCCACACCACTGCTCTTCTCACCTTGGCATTTACCTGCTCTGCAGGGAACGAAAACAAGACTAAACCCTGAAAGATTTGAAAGCAAAACTAGAAAAGCAGGCAGTAAGGCCTCTGAACACCCCTTAGATTGCCTCCACTCACGCTGTCGTGGCTGGTAAAGGGAAAGCCTAGTCAAGTAAGTCATTAAGAAGGAAAAAGGGAATAAACCTAAATTACTGAATAGCATGAAAAGTAAAACAGTCAGATGGAACTGGAGAGCTCAGTGGTCTGGGAGAGAGAGCTAAACTGGACTCTGATTAAACATCAGGTATCTATAGACAAAAACATTCGGTTAGTATTTCTTCCCCAGTGTTCTTCTGCACCATTCACCACCACTTTGTCCAGTGACGAGCTGTCATTCCTCTAGTTAGGGCATTTCACTTTTATTACTCTTCTGTTGGACTATGAAAGTCAGGTGATATTTACAACCATCTGACCCACTGATACAGGGCAGATGCTCATGGACCGAGCAATCATCTCGGCCCTGAAGGAATGCACAGCAGGTGGTTCAGCACTTACGGCATAGCCCAGAATTTAAAGACACCAGGGCCCTCCCAGCAAACACCTCCCAACTCCTGGCATACTTTGCAACCAGTCAACCCCTACTGCAGTTTGGTAATGAGATAATACCTTGACTAACATTGATGGTGAGAAGACGTGTTCTCTTTCTTATATAAACCCTCTTGATGCATTTATTTGGCTTTAGGCTGTAGACACCCATGTCCTAGTTCCCAGCCACCGTGAAACCCTGTAAGATTCTAGAGCCAGACCAATTTTCATCTTCTTTTAAGTTACCCCAGGGCCCCAAACAACCATTGCTACCGGAGATGTAGCCCTGGCGCTGGCAACATGACACGGTCGACAAAAGGACAACAGGCACAATTCATCACGGCTGGGCGAATAACAGCAGCATGAAAGAGCACTAAACCTGGGAGCTCCCCACACAAAGCCTCATGGAGGTGAACGCCCCTTTCTCAGTACAAATACGACACACACATAACACACGTATCGCCAAGTCCCTCTGCCACCAGACCTGCCTTTCCAAACTGGGGATCAGATCACACCT
>PVKM010048771.1:0-11112 GCA_004027735.1 Carollia perspicillata
AGGGAAATGGGGTGAGTCACATGATTCTCAGCTTCTGATAAAAGGAAACTTGAATTGTGAGACTATACTGAAAACTCTGAACAACGGATCCAGAAAAATAGGCTGGTATTTTTGCTAGCAATCTATGAATTAGCCAGATTATTAAATTTATAATGATCTTTAATGAACTCCTTTCCCTTGTTCATCATATCCAATGGAATTTCAAGCTTTGTGAATTCCATCTGAGCAATATTATCTAAATGCAATCTCTCCTATCATTTCTGCATTGAAATTACTACCTTTCTGGGACCTGATTACCTTCTTTCTAAAGTAAAAGCATTAGCCTTATAAATGTAAATAACCTGCCCACTCAAACCAAAAAAAATATAACCTCTGTAGTGCAATAACACAAGTCTGCTTTTGACCCAGTTTTCCCATTTCTAGGAATATATCCAAAGGAACCCAAAACACTAATTCCAAAGAACATAAGTACCCCTATGTTGATTGCAGCATTACTTACAATCACCAAGCTATGGAAGAAGCCCAACTGTTCATCAGTACATGAGGGGATAGAACAACTATGGGCATTTACACAATGGTATACTACTTGGTGATAAAAAGAAGGTAAATTTACCCTTTGCAATAGTATGAATAGACCCAGAGAACATTATACTAAGTGAAATAAGCCAGGCAGAGAAAGAAAAATACCACATGATTTCACTTATATGTGGAATCTAATGAACAAAGTGAACTAACAATGAAAATGGGGACAAACTCCTAGATGGAGAGAAGGATGACAGCTGGTGGGGGAGGTTAGTGGTGGAGGGATTGAGCACAAAGGAAAAAGGACTCAGGGACATGGACAACAGTGGGCAATTGCTGGTGGGGAGGGGTGTATAAGGAAGCTAAATGGTAATGGGAAAATTATGGTAAAGATTGAATTTTTAAAAAAACTGTTTTGGAAATGCTGTCTGATAAAAAACTTCAACTTCGTCATGTGCCTGGCTCTCATGAATTATGTCCAAATATTTTGTCTTTGATAGTGAACAGTTTGTATCATATGCCTTTCAACGATGCTCTGCATACCAGCACAGGTAGAACAGGTACTTTTCTCGAGTGTGCCACATGCCTCTATAGCTTTCAGGGTTTCACTGTCTTTTTCTCTTCTGTTTCTCTTACCTAGACTTATCTGTTAAAAGCTTTATTTCTTAAATAAAAATTATATATAAAGGCATACAACGTGATGATCTGATATACCTACACATGGAAAAATTACTACAGTCCAGCTAAATAACATATATTACACAATTTTCACACAATTACCTTTTTTGGGTGTGTGGTGATAAAACCTGAAATCTATTCTCTTAGCAAATTTCTAGTATTCAGGCAGTATATGCATTACAGTCATGGTGCTGTACATGAGATCTCTAAACTTATCAAACTACATTAACCGCAACTTTGTACCCATCAACCGCTATCTCCTCATAACCTCCCCCTTGATGTACACAGTAAACACTGATCTGCTCCCTGCTTCTATACAGTCAATTTTTCAAGATTTCACATAAAGAGAGATCAAGATCATGCAGGGTTCCCCCCACTTTTTTTTTTTTTGCTAATTCATTTAGTGCAATGTCTTTAAGTTTTGTCTATGTTGTTGCAAATGGCAAAATCTTTTTTATGACTGTGTAATATTCCCGTGTGTGTGTGTGTGTGTGTGTGTGTGTGTATGTGTGTGTGTGTGTGAGAGAGAGAGAGAGAGATTTATTTATCCATTTATCTGTCTGTCAATAGACATTTAGGTTGCCTCCATATCTTGGCAAGTGTGATAAGGCTTCAATAAACATGAGAGCACAGGTATCACACTGACACACTGGTTTCACTTCCTCTGGGTGTATATCCAGAAGGGGGGTTGCTGGATTATATAGCAGTTCCATTCTTAGTTTTGTGAAAAACTTTCATGTTTCTCCATAAATGCTAGCCCAATTTACTTTCCCACCAATAGTAGACAAGGGTTATCTTTTCTCAACATCCTCAAAAATATTTTTTAAAATCGCTTTGATAATGTTCAAATATTTTATAGGTTCTCTTCCATTTCTATGGCTATCTCTGTTCAAAGTCAACCTTTTCACTTATGTGTGTGTTTATATGTATTTTAGGGTAAGGGTAAAATATTAAAGTTACATAATTATAAATTCATAAAAATTATGAAATTAGACCTATAAAACTAATAAGAAAAATATTTTGGTCCCCATTATACTCAAATTTGTAATAAAAAATGCCAACTGAAAGAGTCTTCTGAATCTAACCATTCAAATGAAAAACCTAATGCAGCACTTATGATGTATCAGAGGTCAAATGTTTACTGTGACCTTGAACCAGTTATGTAGGCCATTTAAGATATATCCACTGTAGATGCCTTTGAGTTTGGATTTGCTAAGTGCAAAGTAAATATTTTCTAAGGTCCTTTCCAATGCTCTTCATCTCTGGTCCTGAAATTCCCTTCTAGCTTTAGAATTACAATTTATATGTACCAGTATATATAGGGGTGGGCAAAAGTAGGTTTACAGTTGTAATACAAATAAATAGTACAATAATTCAGTTTAAATAACAACTCTGTGCTCTGCATGCTCAAAACTATAAACTTACCTTTCCCTACCCCTGTAAATGTGTATTGGTTTAACATGATTTTGAATGCACTTGTTTATGACTTAAGTGAAGTTGTTTCAATTCACTCGTTTATAACAAAGACAAAAAATGTTTTATTGGTTGTTTTGATGTGGGAATGAAGGAAGTTGTGTAAGGATGTTTTTATCTCATCCGTTAAAGTTTATAAGCACCCAGCAGTCCATCTGCTGAGAGTCCTCAAAGGGGACTTACTGATAAAGGCACGTAGAGAAGCAACTACAACAAGGGGACATTTAGGCTACAGATACTGAGAGTTTGTGAGGACTATTCGAGTGCCAGCCTGGGCACAGCATACTTTGCTACCTACATAGCTCTCTGAAGATCTTGAGATACTTGCCCCTGTGCTGGCCAAGGTGACTCTCTGGTTGGCAGGGGCACTAAGCCATGTAACCTTCCCTGGAGTGACATCTTCAGATAGCCCATCCTGTCCACCAACACTATCACCTTCCTTTCCTTAGACAGTGCACTCTAGCAATCAAGGACTTTCATTTTGGGCCTGACAGCTGAAGTCAGCTCATGGTTGGTGTAGTCACCACTCCCAAGAAACTAAACTTGTATAAAAAGGTACACGTTTGTTAAATTTGGACTTTATTTCTTTATTACCTCTTGCCTGGAATGACCATATGTTTAAATCTGTCATATGTGTGGAATATGTTTTTTTCTTTATTGTCTTATTAAGAAAAATTATGATGTATATTATTGGCTGGTGATTATAATTCCCACAGTGAACCTGTGCTAAATAAATTGCTGGCAAAGACAGAATCAGTCTCAGGGTATAACTTTGCCACCAAAACCAAAACATAACAAAAGAATATACAAAACCTGTAGAAAATGGTCTGTTTATAGCCCATGTTCACAACTACAAATTTCATATTAACCTAACTATATAAAATATATGGGGGGGAGTTAAACATCAGCTAAATTGTGAATAGTCTTTGAATGAAGTTGATTAACTATCCAAATGATCATTCTGTATTTCTGGTCAAACAACATTTTGTTTTGATGGAAAGAATACACTAAAGAGACCTAGAAGCGCTGGCATTTTTAATCTTGATTTTTTGAGTTAAAAAGAACAAAACTGTATAATTAATTTACTTAAAGAGGGGTATGCTCATCTAGTTAGGTAAAGTCAGAATCTAGAATTTAAAATGTGTAAACTACCTATTTTTATTTGGGTTACCTGAATGTATATATTTGGATTAATTTATACACCTCTATTACTGAATACATGGAGAGAATAGAGGAAAACTTTGTTTTCTCCTACTGTATAAAGAACATCTATTTTTATTATTTTCATATATTTCAAGACATTTTAAAGAATCCATTTCATCTTTTAACACAGTCAAAACTTACTATGGTATCAATTTGACCTCAAATGTAGAAAGTCAGAAAGATTCAAGAAGTATTTCATTTTTGGTAGTTTGCCTCACTTTTTTATAACAGAGATGCCATTAAATCAAATTCCTGTACTACACAGTCTACTGAAGGCATACTTCTAATGTAAATGGCCAATGAAAGATTAGGAATGATACTGAACTAATTTTTACATTTCCCTTCTCTTTCAGTCTTTGGCACTGTGTAGAAATGACATTCACAATTTTTTGTACTTTCCACAGGAGCTAGGAAAATTCTGTGCTTCTTTTGCTCTGACAATCCATCAGAGCAGGATTTATTTAAATTCTTCTTGCCTGCCTTTCTACGCACAATTAGACACAAATGATCTTTATCCCCTGATGATGACTTTACGAGAAGTTTTCTTCTTGACATATTAATATAAACATTGTACAGAAACTTTGAGCAACATGAAATATAATTATTGCTTATTCACAAGAGATCCTATTTGGGGATATATTAGCTTCCATATAAAGGGCATACTGAGTTCTTTTTTAGTTTGTGGGAGCTTATAATGAATTAGCACCATGTCAAACATACCTTCTCATTCAAAAGTGAGTTTAAAATCAAGAATTCTTATTGAAGGCTTGTGATGTATCATAGGTATACACTTATTACGATTACTCCTACTCAAATGTTTTCAATAGCCTCTAGTGAAAATAATAAGATATGGATATTGAATACCAAGATAGGATTTACTTCAGAACTAAAGTGATTTGCAGACAAAAATGCATTCAATTATGTAAATAGGGAGTGAGGCTGAGGAATGCAAGGGATATTGAAGTACTTCAGTTAAAACTATAATTACCCTTAATTATAAGGGGGCTGATTAATATATTCAAGGTCATTCCTCAACATCCTCATTTGAGCTATGCAAAAGTGATTGGATTGGGGAGTGGGGGTGGGAGTCCAGAAGAACTCTCTGAAATTGACTCTAGGCTTGGGTGAGGCAAGAACAAGGAGGCTTTTGGAAGAGAGCTTTTGTCCACCAGTTGGTATCTAATACTTGAATACTAGCTTACAATTATTTTGCAAATCAATTTATTTTTGAATAATACAATCAATGAGTTGCTTTTCTAAAAGCAATGTTATAACATAGCTTTTAAATTCTAAATTTTATCTTAAACATTGCTTAATGAGTAAAGGCAAATATAGAGTACAGCATAAATAATGACCCTTTTATTACAAAATATTTTAATATGAAATCATAAGCATGGAATTCTGTAACATAACAATATCACACTCAAGAACACTATGTGACATTTTAGGTGAAATGTTCAAAGTAAAACTATAAATTATTACACCCATATTATTACCCTACCAAGCACACGCATGCAGACGTTACTCCTACCAGACCTGTGTAACGGGCACAACTGAAGTGTGTAAGTTATATCTGTAATAAAACATTCATGAAGGGACTGTAATGTGGAATATCAAGTATACCACGTTTAAGGAAATATATAGTTTACATTAAATAAACGTTATATTTTCTTACCTGTATATCTGTACATTCGATTTTTTTAGAAAAAATGAAATTCTTTACATTAAGACCCAATGATAATTATTGTTAAATTACAGAATTCAGATGGTTATAAAATATATAATAAATACGGATATAAATGTTCTCCAAAATAGGCATTGCTTTTTGTTGCAAGTGACTTAAAAAAAACATTCTTTATATTTCTTGTTTATTTACAGCTGCCAAGAAATGAAACTAGCATACATGAAGATATTTTTAAAGCATAAACAATATATTAAATATTAAAATAATACCATGTGAACCACAATAACCAATGAAAAGTCAAATTATATACTATAACACATATCAAGTTCAATATATTTCATTAATTTATTAAATATCAAACCAATAAAATAAAGATTTAACAATACTAGATCTAATCAATAGAATGTTTACATTATTAAATTATTTAGTAGGAAATTTTATACATACGTGCATACTCTATATGGGGTAGAAATCTTGAATTTAAAAGATTAGTACTAAATGACCAATTCCACAGTGAACTAAATTATTACCATTTATGTTACCGCTAAACAGTTGCTTGCTACAAAAGGAAAAAAAATGGATGCCAAACACATTTCAGACACAATAATTCATAGAAGGCATTGCTTTAGAGTTCTTACATATGGTGAGCATGTAAGAAAGAAGCATCCAGCTATACAATGAAGATAAATGGAAACCTATAGAAAAGCATTACCTGCTATAATGCTTGAAGCTAAAGCAAATGAAAACTCCACTTACAATATAATTACTGCTAGGGGCATGTATAAATGAAGCTTCATTATGTACATAATGACAACATGTACTGCAAAACATGCTAATAGAAACCAGGATGAAAATATAAGTAAGCTTCCATCACTCACCTCTCTTAACATTTCTGCTTGTGCTTGTTGACTTATCTGAAGGACATGGGCAACGGCCTTCACATCTCACTGAGATCTGTTTTCCTAAGACACATGCCTGGTATTCTAGTTTGCACTGTATAAGAAAAGAAAAAATATCAGTTCAATTACATTTAGTTATAACAGTAGAAATTCAAGAAAGTGATGATAGTACACTTGCGAATCTATTACATATACTATGGGAAAAGACAAATGAATGGAATAGAACAAAGAGCGTTACACCTGAGCTCAAATCCTAACAGTACCACTTCTTCAGTGTGGTGTTCAGGGCTAGTTTCTTAAATATTCTCAGCCTCAATTTTTCCATAGGAATAATGACAATAACACCTAATCTGCTGAGTTTTAAGAATCAAACAGCAATAGCAACCAAGAGGCAGGCTCTCCTCAGTAAATGTTATTATCAAAAGCTGAATGAATATAAAGGCAAATAATCAAAATTACTATGGCAGATAAAGACTTTTTTAGCTTAGTTTTGTTTTGGTTTTATTTCCTTTGTAAACACTATTCTTTGTTAGTATTTTATTCTTAAATCATTCCTAAGATAATATTTTATAAATGCATATTTGTCATGATTTTTTAAAATGTAAAATTACTCCATATTTTAAACAGGCAATAATTATCTTCCTACACTAAAAGAAATTGATCTTGCTAATTCTGAAGTAATATGATTTCTTAGTGGCTACCACCGTAATTTAGCCAGGACAAATTATTTTAAAATTAAATAGGGCAGACTTTCTGGCTCCCATTGACAAATGCACCAGTGAATAATTTAATTCAGCTTCAGCTGATACCAAGAAGCACAGAATACACCAAATGACTAATCGGATTACTCACATCTGTACAACATTTTTTCCCCTAGTCACATAACTCTCTCTGGCAAGATTTTTTACTAGCCCTACAACAAATGATTAAATATCAATGCACTTGAAATATACTTGTAGCAGCTTAGTGGGCCTTTTCAGAAGATCAAGCTATTTCAAAAGTATCATTATTGTTCATTATTCAATATTCTGATAATTTTAAAAAATGACCTTGTCATATAAAATCACAAAAAATTCTAAATGTAATTAAAATTTCTCTATAGCTTATCAAAAGTAGAAATGGTTAGGAAATTGTTAATGCTTTAATGAAAGCCAAATTAGTTATCAAGAAAAATCTTTGAGAGTTCAAAATTAACATTCTTCCCTGTAACTAAATATTTCAGAACCATGTCTGGTCATAAGAAAATTCTGACTCATGACATAATTTATGAAAAGTTCAGGAGCAATTTTAAGTGGCATATGAAGAGATAAAGCCAAAAGTCAATATTAATTATAGCTAATATGAAATTTTGAAATGTGAAAATGTTAGCTCCCTTCAATGATGTTATGTTATAGTCACATTTTAAATGTGGTTGATGTTATTTTTATTCAAAGAAAGCAGGTGTTATTTTTATTCAAAGAAAATTAAAGTAAAAAAATACTTGAATAACAAAATATATTAATTGATTTATTAAAATGGGAGATTTTTGCTTAAAAGTTGATTATTAGTTGTTTGTAATGTTATTAAGCAAATAATTTACCAAAAAAATTCACAATTTGTCCATGAAACCATTCCCTCATTCATTAGAATTTGCTGTCTACACACACGTCATACTTGTAGTATACATGCACAAGCAGGGGCTTAACCTGAGAAACAACCTATAACAAACTGTGCACTAAAGTGGACACTATGCCTTTGTTTTTCTCTGTTTCATTCTCCTTTTTATTGAGGAATAATACCTGGCTTATTTTGGGTAACCTCTCACCAGAACTTTACTTTGGGAACCTTCCTTTTGCCCCACAAAACGTTATATACTTTTGCCCTCACTGTAGGTGAAAATCCATGTGACATGAGGCTGAGTTACTGTCCTACATTCTTCATTAGATCATTAAGTCAAAATAAGAAGACAACCAAGGGAATCCTGAGAATATGAGTCACTAATTTAAGCAATCTCTAAGGCTCAGTGGTGCACAAGTCATTCAAGTCAGCATCTTGGAATTGGAAATTGTGAAGGCCCAACTGAGCTTACTGAGGTGAGATGAGGTGAGGGCAGTAAGGACATGTCGACCCACTGTGAACTTGTAATAAGTTTACAGTCCTTGTTACGTGGCCATGAAGCAGTTAAAATATCACTCCAGTTAGCAACTAGATTACTTGACCAAGAAGAACTGTCAGGAAAAAAATACACTTAACCCTGAACACAACAGTTTAGATGTAGCATGTTCTCTGGATCAGATTATCTCCAATTCTTCAAACATTAATTATTATAACTAAACTTTTATTTTCCTTCTAAAACTAAACCGGTATCAACATACTCAACATAAGCTTCCCATTTGGGACAGACCTTATACTTCTTGCAGGGCAGCATCAGAATGTGCCAGGGAAAAAAAACAACTCAACTCACAGATTGTGGACTCAGACCTGGATGTGGTAATCACTTTGAATAGTTTCTCTTTGATGAGTATCAGAATGTGTTCACAGAAGCCCAAGAGATTGACACCTTACATTCTGCCTTAAACTCAATTCAGTCCAAAGTCATCCTCAAGGTCAGGAGTGTAATATTCTTTCACCTCAGTCAAGACTGTGAGCATGTGCGTATGTAAGGCCTTACTCTTTTTCATATTACTGAATTACTCAGTTGAGGTATAAGATCAGCTGTAGTAAAATACCTCTTATTCTGTGATTTCTGTGCATAATTCAGCATTCGCAAATGTATGTATTTTCCTGTTTGTTGGCCATTGTTCTAAACAGATTACCCTGGACTTCAAAATCTGGAAATAAATTTAAACCATTTAATGATCATTGGCATAATATACTTATTTTACTACCATTTTGTTCTTATACATTCATTTAGTTATTTTGACTAAAATAACTAAAAATTCTTGCTTAAATTATTTTAGACCATTGCTGTTTCAATCATTAGTAATAGAGTCAATTAAAATACAACCTATAAAGACATGTTGCTTGATGATTGATAATATATATATATATAATCATTTAACTTACTATTGATTTTATATCTTCATTGTTTTTCTTAGTGCATAATATAGGTTTTGACAGATAAATCTTTCCAAAACAGTATAGGAGTGGTTAAAAATAACTTGGACATGGATGAAAATAGAAGGACGTGGCATTAAATACTCCTGAAAATGAGGATGCCAGTGAGAGGAAATTATTCTTGCAGAAATAAATGGGAGAGAATGGTTGAAAAAAGAATGGGAGTAAGTAAAAATGGGATGCATTTTAAAATAACATATAAGAGGATGAAAGATTCAGGACAGAAGGCTAAATTTAGGTAACAAGGTAAAAGACTTTAAGGACCTCAGTGTAGCAAACGACATTAACAATTGTCCCACAAACATCAAAATACTAAAATGTGATAGCATGTGCATACATTTCAAAGTCTATGGAGCTTACATACTTTCAATTTCTTATTACTGTTTTTATAAATTAACACTTGAGGAAATGCCTTGTTTATTATCCTTAAGAAATATTGAAATCTACTTGAAAACATGTACTATTCTTACAGCTATATGCATTTGGGAAGGAAGACTCCTGCAGTGTTGGCTGTAGTAAGGAGGTGGGCCCTGCTAACTGGGGTGGTTAAATCATATCATTAAAGGTGAGTTTATACAGAAAGGGTGAATATAAAAAGGAAAAATGACAAGGGTATTGAGATAGGAGATGCAAACACTAGTTTACTTTTCAGAGGTTAACAGTTCATTAAATATTTTAAACAAACAACTATCCTAGGAAAAGCATCCACACAAAGATACATCTGTAAACAATTCCAAATGTATCCTTTTATGGCTGTGTTGAATTCAGGTACCCAAGTTATCATTGTGTCTGGTTCTGTTGAGAAGGTGACACCGAATTCAATTGCAAGGATTCAGGTAGGATTTCCCCTGCAGAAGGTAAGCCAACATGACCTTTCTTGTGAAGCTCTCTGGACCAATTTAATGCATGCCGTTGCTTCTCCATTTGAATGTATAGTAGGCACTGTGTGTTATATGTTTGTACTTTGCTGTCTGATAAGTCAGACAGGAGCCTTCCTCATTGGAGGAGTCAAGGGTCACATGTGAAACATTTTAGTGGAATATTTTTCTTTGCCTTTTGCCACCAGTAGCGGTGTATATTCTCTGGTGTCTGAACATTTGTCTGATGCCTTATTGGTTGGAAAGTCAAAAGCCTCTGTTTCAATGACTCTGACTGACTGAAAATTTATTACACCAGTAGAAATGGCTGATACATTCCAGACAAAATTTAGGAGCCTGGCTCCTAAGTAAAGTTTTTTAGGACTGTCTGGATGGATTTACAATGCTTAGTCTGGCCAACAATCAAGGAAAACTGCTATTTCTTTGGTCACCATCACTAAAATGTAGCGAATTCCTGGAGTACTGGAAGAAGCATGTTCTTCCTTTGGACATTCTACCAGGTCCTTTGTGTCAGTTAAATCAATAGGATTTGGAAGCCACTCAGAAAGCTGCAGTATTCTCCCTACCTTGGGGTCGCACACCCCGATGGACCAATATCAGCTTTAAGTCTCTTGTGACACTTTTTCTGATGGTGCTGTTGCTATTTCAGTTCCACCAGCTGACTCAGGGCACATCACTG